>OY992882.1:38973988-39083988 GCA_963921405.1 Cepaea hortensis
ACAAGTGCATCCCCCGTGATAAGTAACACTTAGAGAGGTGGGACAAATTTCCTATAGTGCGGGTATGCCACTGGAATGTTATGCGACACAAAGGATCTCAGGGTGTCTAGGGGACTCCCAGATATATTAAAGAAACCACACTAATTTTAGTCTTTCCCAAGGAGAACAAATTTAGACTCGTCTGTCCCCAATTGTATCCACCTTCCCCAATAGGTTGGAAGGACACAATAATAGTTAATTATAAAAATAGTGTTCTCCTCAATGGACAATTTGGAACTTGGGAGATTACAGTAGGATCAGTAATGCACTGCCTACTAGTGTTTACTCAGCCACATGCTGTTCCAAATTATTCAAAGTATGTTAATTAATCATTTAATTAAACATATAATGAACTGGGCAACATCACAAGTCAGTGAAGAAGGAAAGTTAAATTTCATTATTTTAATTCAAAACAATCCTGTAGTCTGAAGGAGAGTTAATAAAAGGCTTCCAAATGTGACATCCACATACAACATATCAGCATGCATGAATCTTATAAAAACATCATTAGCAGTTTGAATAAATTTAAATATTGAGTACAACACACTACTGGCAACGCTGATCGTACTCTGGTATGAACCTAAGGCCTATCCACGTCAATATGTAAGCACTATACTCGAGTTTCGCTCTCGTTTGAGCTCGTCAGTAGTGCATATCCCTGACCAGATCCGGAAACAAGCCCCGGGTCACTGGCGGTGTGAAGCGGGTGTGTAACCACGCGGCACACGCTGGACACGCCAAATTATCATAACAGAATATTAAAACGTTACCCATCGTAGGCTATGCTCAAGATTGCCCAATCGCCGCGACTGACGTCCGTCAATCGATGTGGACCCGAACAACCAAAACTTCTCACTAGCAAGGAACACCAGGCCTCCTAAAATCCAGTGAGCAATAATCATATATCAATAATAATAATTATATATATATATATATATATATATATATATATATATATATATATACTATATATATATATATATATATATATATATATATATATATATATATATATATATATATATATATATATATATATATATATATATAAAACAGAATTTATGTTTGTTTGTGGGTGGGTATGTGGAGATGTATTGGCTGCGTTCGATAACGGTCCATCCGATTGAGATGAAATTTTCTACACGTCTTCTTTTCATTCCTGTGCAACCGACTGTCATAGTATTTTACTAACTAAAATAGTATTTACTTTGAAAATTTAATAATTAAATTGACATTATCATTTCAATATAGCAAGGGGACATAACATAAGAAAAGTTATTTCAAGGGGCATAACTTTTAATAACATTCCTATTACTCTATATATAGATTGTTGCATCATTTTCAAAGATTTATAAACTCCTTTTCCATAGTTATTTACAGGCACATGATTTATAATAAATAATGATATAATCTTTAAGGCATTTTCATAGTTTTCATAGAAATAATGCATCTATTTAAAAAGTGAAAATTTTCTAACTCATCTTTTTATTTTGCTTCAACAGCACATTAATTTTTTTTAACATTCTCATATGTACGGCGCGTTACACCCACGTTGGGTATTTCTGATGACCGTTGTCAAAGAATTGCCTCAAAAGAGATGTTGAATGAAAGAATGTATGAGAGGAAATAGAGAAGAAGGGCAGAATGTAGGACGGGCCTGCGAAAGATTTTCGTTCGTTTAAAACGATTTTCGTTCGTTTGTGATAGAAAGTTAGTTGCATATCGTTTGCAGTCAACCCACCGCACACCATTTATTGGCTGTTCGTGATATCTTGGTAAGTTTACTTTAGATAGATCTCTTCCAATCATATTTTCTACTATCAATCTATCTATTCTTCTATTCTATCTATATTTTTAACGGGAACGGGCCGAACATAGATGGATAGATAGATAGATAGATAGATAGATAAATAGATAGATAGATAGATAGATAGATAGATAGATAGATAGATAGATAGATAGATAGATAGATAGATAGATAGATAGATAGATAGATAGATAGATAGATAGATAGATAGATCAGATAGATAGATCAGATAGATAGATCAGATAGATAGATAGATTAGACAGACAGGCAGACAGACAGACAAACAGAAAGACAGACAGAAAGACAGACAGATAGTCGGGAACAGGAGCTTTTTTGACTACTTATATGAATTAAATGAGATGCTCCCCACTAGGGAATGGGTGAAGCCGGGCCGGGTCAGACAGACAGACAGATAGACAGATAGTCGGGAACGGGAACGGGAGCTTTTTTGACTACTTATATGAATTAAATGAGATGCTCCCCACCAGGAGCTGGGCGAAGTCGGGCCGGGTCAGACAGACTGACAGACAGACAGACAGACAAGCAGACAGACAGGCAGACAGATAGATAGATAGATAGATAGATAGATAGATAGATAGATAGATAGATAGATAGATAGATAGATAGATAGATAGATAGATAGATAGATAGATAGATAGATAGATAGATAGATAGATAGATAGATAGATAGATCCCCGCCAGGGCCTGGGTGAAGCCGGGCCGGGTCAGCTAGTATATATATAGTACTGTACTATATAGTCCTCTAAAAGTACTGGAGAGTTTTGGTCAGAGACCATAACTTTATGAAGGGAAAATCCCAACTGCACCTCCCCGCGGTAGAGGATGGAAACACACTACGGTGTGGCTAACACAGCTGTGGGGACCGAGTGTCCACCAGAATAAGTGGACAACTCTGCAGCTGAGCAGAGCAGGGCACTCACTTGTCCTTACAGTCGGAAATGGCTGTCAAAGGCAGAGGTAAAACGACCACCATGTGAATGTGGAAGGCAAGGGGAAACCACCACATTATCTTCCCAAGACTTCATGGCAAAACATATATCAAAGTTAGTGAAGGACGTTAATGGCTGTCTTAGGGCATCCTCGTCCGGTAGGGACAGTCATGAGCCACAGGTGACACCAGACCGTCATCCAGCTACTGATGGCAAAATCTTAACTAAAATAAATAAATTTAGAGTAGGAACATGGAATGTTAGGACATTAAATGAGCTAGGAAAGTTGACCAATGTTCTAAGAGAGATGGATAGCATGAAAATGAATATACTAGGCGTTAGTGAGATGAGATGGAAGGGATCGGACAAAATTATAGCTGACAATCACACAATAATTTATTCTGGAGGGGATACACATGAAAAAGGTGTAGGAATAATATTAGACGAAAAAACAGCCAAGTCATTTAATGGATACTGGTGTATTTCAGATAGAGTTATTATGGTAAAAAATCAAAGGCAAACCAATAGACATAAATATTATACAAGTATATGCACCAACAGCAAGCAGTAGTGATGAAGAAATACAACACTTTTACGACGAAATAGAAATGGCGATGGCTCAAATTGGATCACAAGAAATAAAGATAATACTTGGTGATTTTAATGCAAAAGTAGGAAAGGGAAAAATGGAGGATGTAGTGGGGAATTATGGTTTAGGTACAAGAAATGAAAGAGGGGAAAAGCTAATAGAATGGGCAAATATCAATGATATGATAATTGGAAACACATGGATAAGCCCTGATAAGAAAATACGCAACCAAATTGACTACATACTAATTAATAAAAGATTTAGAAATGCTTTAATTAATGTAAAGACAATGCCTGGTGCTGACTGTAATAGTGATCATGTACCACTATGTGGACAAATAAAAGTAAGATTAAAGAGAGGGAAAAAAATGGTTAAGAACATGAGACTTAATAAAGAGGTTCTGAAAATAGATAAAGAAATGCAAGAACAATACAAAGTGACTGTGAAAAATAGGTACAATGCAATAACTAAAATACAGAGTATAGATGAACAATGGGAAATGTTAAGGGAGTCCATTCATCAAACTAGCAAAGAAGTATTACCGGAGAGAGGCAAAATAGCTAAGAAAAATTGATGAATGAAGATATCTTAAAACTGATGGACAAAAGAAAACAGAGTAAAAATGACAAACAAGAATACGCTAAGATAAATAAAGAAATAAAAGATAAATGTGGGAAGGCTAAAGAAAGTTGGTTAAACGAGCAATGCAAAAAAATTGAATTAAATACCACTAAAGATACAAAAAATATGCACAGACAAATCAGTGAGCTTACAGGAAGAAAAATAAGAATAAATACAGGGTGTTTGAAATCAAAAACAGGAAAGATAATATTAGAGGAAGATGCTATAATGAAGAGGTGGAATGAGTATATAAGAGAATTATATGAAGGAGAAAGGGAAGAATTAACAGAAGATAGTAACTTAGAAGGTCCACCTATTCTGAAAGAAGAAGTCGCTGACGCTATGAAACGTATGAAGAAAGGAAAAACAGCTGGGCCAGATGAAATCACAATAGAAGAATTAGAAGTATTGGGAGAATTTGGACTAGATATATTAACCAAAATGTTGAATGATATTTACAGCAGTGGATATTTACCCAGTGATATGCTGAAATCTGTATTTATAGCTACACCAAAAAGACCAGGAGCAATTGATTGTGAAGATTTTCGTACAATTAACCTTATAAACCATATCACTAAGGTTCTACTCAGAATCATAATGAGAAGAACCAAAAAGAAAATAAAAATGGAAATTAGTGAAGCACAGTATGGATTTGTGGAAGGAAAGGGCACAAACAATGCAATTTATACATTACGGACACTAATAGAAAGGTCAATAGAGAAACAGAGAGACATATATTTGTGCTTCATAGATTATACTAAGGCATTTGATAAAGTAAAACATGATGAACTGATTAAAATGTTGGAAGATATCAACACTGGTGGAAAAGATTTAAGAATAATAAAGAATATTTACTAGAACCAAGTAGCAGCAATTAAAATGGGAAATAAAGAGGGTAGTTACGAACAGATAAAGCTAGGAGTACGACACGGGTGTGTCTTGTCACCAGATCTTTTCTACCTGTATAGCGAAGTAATAATGAGAGATATCAAAGAGATGCCAGGAATACTAGTTGGAGGTTATAATACAAATAATATACGCTATGCAGATGACACAGTATTGGTGGCGGATAATTCAACAGACCTACAACAATTATTAGATGTTGTAGTAACAGAGAGTGCAAGGAAAGGACTCTCCTTGAATATCAAGAAAACAGTAACAATGGTAATATCAAAGAAAATGGTGACACCAAAATGTGACATAGAAATAGAAGGGAAAATCCTTACCCAAGTTGATAATTTTAGATACCTAGGGGCATTTATAACATCAGATGGAAGATGTACAACAGAGATTAGGAGCAGAATAGGGCAGGCAAAAGCCGCATTTCAGAAAATGAAGAGTATCGTATGCAATAAGTCACTATCACTGAATGTAATAAAGAGAGTGCTGAAATGCTATGTAGAACCAGTTTTGCTGTATGGCAGTGAATCTTGGAATGTAAATAAACAAAGTAAGAAGAAATTAGAAGCAACAGAGATGTGGTTCCTGAGACGAATGTTGCGAATTCCTTGGACTGCCAGAGTAACTAACGACGACTGCCTGAAACAGGCTAACGAAACTAGAACATTATATACAACAATAAGACAGAGACAAACAGCTTTCCTCGGTCATGTGATGAGAAGAGAGGCATTGGAGAACATCGTAACAACCGGAAAGATCGAGGGGAAGAGAGGCAGAGGTAGACCAAGAGAAGTGATGCTGGATGGATTGAGACGGTGGCATGGAGGAATATCAGCAGCAGAGTTGATCCAGAAAACCAAAGACCGAGATCTATGGAGAGCCATGAACGCCTACGCCAGCCGGCACGGCACTTGATGATATATATATATATATATATATATATATTCGACAGAATATGGTCAATGTAAACCATCTTGTCTGTGGGTTTTATGTGTTTTGTAGCGACCCTACACTAAGAGATACTGTCTCCAATTTTGAACACATCCGGCAGCTTTTGCTCCAGCCTACCGCTATTTGCAATGCATCGTTCATTTCTACTGAATTATTCAATCCAGTCTATTATCCCAAAGCCATTAAGAACTGTATTTCGTGCACTATATCTTATGCTGTAAGGTGTAAATTGTCGAGGCACTTCATGTTTTTTTTTTCTTCTTCAATATGCAAACCGCTAACCTCTTTATTCTGCAACAGTACTAGTTTAGAAAGACAACCATTTCTTTCTTGTGTGCAGACAATTACCTTGCTTCTAAATATTCAGTCATTCTTATAAAACACAAGGAGAGAGAGAGTGAGAGAATGTTTATTTCTCCTCATCTATTCTTGCTTGTACGAGGCGTCGGAAGAGATATTATGTTGCATGACTGGCAGATCTTGCACTCAGATCCAGCTGAAATTATCATACTGTGGTTATATTTCGTTCAGTGTCTGCCCTGTTGTCTGCGCACAGATCATTTGCATTCGTGACGTAACTGGTGTTAAGTTTATCTGACCAGAATAGGGATTCAAACACCTGTCCCCAGGCTAAGCTGATTGTCAACTAAAGGAGGGACATTATACTCGTTCAGGCAAAGGAAGAAGAAGACGGATTTTGGTGTAAGAAAGAAAACTTTGTGTTCTGTCATTCTCTCATATGCATATATATATATATATATATATATATATATATATATATATATATATATATATATATATATATATATATATATATATATATATATATATATCCAAGAAGCACACTCTTACCAGAATATCCCTGAGAGGGGCACAATAATCTGAATTGGACAGACACGTCCTGTCCTCACAAATATTTCAGACAGTGCGCCGTAAGATAGCTTGGGGTTTCCAACAATGCAACGCTAGACGCTTACAGTTCTTCTATTGTCCAATCATCTATCACAGTGGTTCTCAACCTTTTTTGGCCCGTTCCCCCCTTCACCATATTTTTAGAACGCCATCCCCCCCCCCTTCCTATCAAAACTTTGGCCCGTCCCCCCCCCCTTTTCACCGTATTTTCAGAACGTCATTCCCCCCTTTCATATTTCCTATCTAACAATCCCCCCACCCCTATACAGTATACCTAAAAATGTAAGGTAAATTTAATAGTACATACTAAAACAAGTCTAGACATCCACATAAAACATGATTTGTGGGTCTACTGACTTTATAAAATGAATTTTAGAAGGATGAGAGGTACTTAACTGTAAAGTATGAAGGGAAAAACAATATCAAGTAATCGGTTCTTATATTAATGCGATCTTGAAATGGTCTTCATTCCCCCCCCCCCCCTGGAAACCCTAAAATTCCCCCCTGGGGGGGGGAATTCCCCACCGGTTTAGAACCACTGATCTATCAGATTAGCAACGCGACCTTGGTGTCAGACTTAGTTGACACGTTTAATAATATTCATGACGTCTGCATATCGCATGTGCGAAATGGTACCGTGTAGTGCATGAAAAAATCCGTTTCTGTGTTCTGCCGCAAACTGATGGGAATGATATAGATTATGTCACATATACCACAGTGTCATTCTCCGACCTGTGATCTGCTTGTCTGTTATTCTCGCGGTGATTACGATGAGTAGCACCGGAATAAGGCTGAACCCTGTATGTCTCATCTCAGCATGCTCCTCTTGTACTTTGCGGTGTCGAGGTGAAGTATAAACAGTGGGAAAGTGCCCGCTTCTGGGCTTCATGTATCGATATTCCCATGGCCTCTGTTATTCCCTGCGTTCATCTTTTACGTGGCCGACCTCTTCCTCTGCTTCCCTCTGGTCTGTACGTCATTACTTGTTGTGGTATACTGTTAGTTTGTAACCTACTTGCATGGCCAAACCATTTGACTTGCTGCCTTCTAATAAAATCCAATGCATCTATAACCCCCACTATAGTCCTGATTTCTTCATTTCTGGTCTTATCTCTCCTTGATACATAGAGTATTCTTCTCAGGAATCTCATTTCTGTTGTTGTGATTTTTTTTTTCTTTTTTTTTTCTGTCATTGTCCAGGTTTGGCATTGGTAACATAGAGTTGGTAGGAAGATTGTGTTGTAAAGTGCTTTCTTAGTAGTTATTGATACACGTTTGTTCTTTAGTATTGGTGCCATTTGTCCAATGAGTTGGTTTGCCTTATAGCATCTATTGCGTCTACAAGTGTGGACTGCTCCTGGCCCTGCAACCAGCAGGGTTAGAATTAGCCAGCCTCTCCTAAGTGGGGTGAAAAGTGAAATTTAGTAACCTGCCGATGACCCGCAGACAACACAAGTCAACCCAACCTCCACGTGGTGTAGACTGGGAAACCATGACCGCGAGGTCATGGGCTAACGGGGCTATGGCTCGCCATAGGGGATGGACTCCCTATGGTCACATTTATGACCTAAACCTGCGACTGGCCTAGCAAGCCGGCAGGGGATCTTCATCTTGCTCACAGAAAAACCCTGTATGTGATATTCTGTAACTCCATACATGAATTTTGCCCTGTTATTATGTGTACTGTTGATATATATCAATGCAAGATATTTTTGGTCGGAACCCTGTCTGTTTATACCTTAAGTAAGTAAAGTAAATGGCCCCTTTATAAGCTTTAAAAGGCATTTGGTGTATGGTGCTGGCTCATCATTTTTATAGACCGTTCGACAATCGGTGGGTGTTATGGTAAATACTATGTCGGTCGATTCATCGCGTAGTTATTTGTCAACGGCATCTCTTAATATTTCCAGGATGATCTTACTTGAAACTGTCCCAGAAACTGACAATACACATTTTTTTTAAAGTTAGTTGTATATTCTTTACAGAACGTCGCAGCCAACCCCAGCACTTTTGGCTGTCTGTGATCTCTAGGCAAGCTTACGTTCAGTAGTTTGCCATTGGTTTCTGAACAAACGGACACTCTAGCATGTCTTTCTTTGGCAACATAAACAAATTTCCATAATTCCAGCCTGCCGGTGTTTCTATGGTATTGCAGACAGCAAAACAATTTGTAACGTTAAATTACACATAAAAAATGTGAACACAGTAATAATTGATTAGTAAAGATTTCAAAATCTGCTCGATAATGAAAATATCGATTACATAAATATCGCAAGTATTAATTTCATTGGTGCTACATACAACCTAAAAAAAAAACCCAACTGTTGTCATATTTCTGTGGCATACTCTGTCCAGACGTAGGAAATATATCACAATTATCATAATTGGTACACTTTAGGAGAAGCAAATAACACACGGTGCCGTTTTTTTATCAGTGAAGGAGTTAGACCTATAGAAATTCATCGGCGACTGAAGGTCCAGTAAGGTGATGCATGCCTGTCTGTCCAGCAAGTGTATGAGTGAAATAGAAAGTTTCAGAACAGCGTGACTTCAGTGACAGACTGTTCACGACCGGGTCAGACAGACCGCGTAGTGACCAAGAGGATGTGTTTCTACAGGAATGCAAACAGTTTATCGACGCTGGAGGACTTACATTGAACGCAATGCTGACTACTTCTAAAAGTAATACATTTGTTCTTTACTTTTTCAGAAAATATTCATTCAAAAATCTATTTAAGGTTTTCATTTCACGCCATTTCGTATAATTGTCACAAACATATCAAAATAAACAAATAATGCTTCAAAATCCTTTTTTTCAGCAAAATATGCACGTCTGGTATTTGTAATCAAGCCATCACTCACGACAGATGTATCTATCCGAGAAATCGTTTCTTTATCTAAACACAGAACAAAAACCAATGTACGTTATAAATACATATAGCATGTAAAGAACTAGTGAGGCGCAACTTGGAAATAGCTTAGGTTAAAATGACCTTCATTATGATTTCTGCCTTGTGCTCGAGGCGATCGACAAATTGTTAAGAAAACATGTATTTAATAACCAGCAGATCACCAACACAATATAAATCTGCGTAAATTGCTCTACGTCAAAGACAGGGTGGATTGCGATCTGGTCGATGCGATCTTATTTCGTTCGCAACAGCCTGCGATGTGTTTTGTTCACCTTGAGCGAATTCTTTCAGCAGCCATTTTATTCAGCATACAATTTTTAATGTACACTACTGGAACGTGATCTTCGACTGTTCTTTGGGTGACTTACGAAGCAAAGATTTATAGCCAGTTGCTCTAAACAAATAGTCACCAGACTTTAAGTGTTCATGGATACACTACACGGATACTCTAAACACGATTACACTAAACTGTAATAGAACTTAGGCAGCTTTGTTCATATATGAAGCAATAATAAACGAGTCATAATAGTTATGTTATATGCCTGCCAAGAATGGGATCATGGTTGAAACCACAGTGGTGACATGACATTGACAGACAGACAGACAGACAGACAGACAGACAGACAGACAGACAGACAGACAGACAGACAGGCAGGCAGGCAGGCAGGCAGGCAGGCAGGCAGGGAGAGACGGGTATAGGTAAGTAGACAGACAGACAGATAGACAGACAGACAGACAGACAGACAGTTAGGCAGGTAGTTAGGTAGGTAGGTAGGTAGGTAGGTAGGTACAGAGATCGAGTGATAGAGAGAGAGAAACATACAGACAGGCAGGCAGCAGGCAGTCAGGCAGGCAGACAGACAGACAGACAGACAGACAGACAGACAGACAGACAGACAGACAGACAGACAGACAGACAGACAGACAGACAGACAGACAGACAGACAGACAGACAGACAGGCAGGCAGGCAGGCAGGCAGATGAGAAATGTAAAGCAGAATGAAACAAATGTGCATTTCATATCTCGGGGCTTCAAATATGAAATAGATTGAATGGTCTATATTAACCTTCTTGATATTCTTACTGTTAATGTGCTTTGCATCTCTCAATTACATTTACATGTATAAAAAAGAAAGTAAAAGCATTTTCTTTAAACTTTGTATCTACGTTATGAGTAATACGCCCATGCGTGGTTGTTTAGTCAATATACAATTATCTGTCTCAAACAGCTGCAACTGATAGTATTATTTGTATCACTTACGAATTATGTTTCGCCACTTATTAAAACGGGCTATATAAAATAAGCATTTATGTTGCAAATTAATAACTGTCGAAAGAATGAACTTCTTAAAAATTGCAGCCTACTTTATCTGTCTGTCAATGACAATTATGACAGACAAAGCGCTTGTATTATCAAATACATGCAAGTACACTGGAAGGACCGATCAGGCAAGTATCTGTTATACATTCTCAATTTTTACAGTATACAAAGGGTAAGATTATGATTCCAGACACAATGGGCAGCTGAAGGCGCCATCGAAGGTAACGTGGAACAATGTTGGAACATTTTCACACGTCGTACATAAGAGATCTCAAAGCGCGTGAGAAATAGTTACAGTGTCAATAGATCTCCAATGTGCCTTTAATTACGTTAACATTGCACATCTTATGGAATGTTTAACGGACAGTAACATCAGCTTGTAAAAGGTAAACTTGTTAGCAACTGCACTGATGGAGAGAAAAATGGACATCGTAACCAATGCATGTATGTCCAGGCCTGCCACGGGACTCTCCACTACGATCGTTGCAGATTTTCTACATGTATACAGTCAAGTCCTCCAAAAGTACTGGAGAGTTTTGTATACCATAGACCACCATAACGTTAGAAAGGGAAAGTCTTAACTGCACCTTCCATTGGTAGAGGATTGTAAACACTACATTGTGGCAATCGCAGCCGGGAGAACGAGTATCCACTAGGATATATGGACAACTCTGCAGCTGAGCAGAGCAAGGTACTCAGTTATCCTGACAGTCGGAAATGGCTGCCAACGGCAGGCGTAACATATTCCCATGTGGATGTGGAAGTCAAGGGGAAGCCGCTACTTTATCTTCCCAAGACTTTGTGATTAAATACATTTATGAGGCAGTGAAAGACGGTAATGGCTGTCTTAGGACATCTATGTCCGGTAGGGACAGTCATGAGCCACAGGTGACACCAGACCGTCATCCAGCTACTGATGGCAAAACCATAACTAAATTAAATAAATTTAGAGTAGGAACATGGAATGTTAGGACATTAAATGAGCTGGGAAAGTTCAACAACGTTAAAAGATAAATGGGAAGCATGAAAATGAATACCGAAGGCAGAAGTGAGATGAGATGGAATGGATCAGGCAAAATTATAACATTATAATCGACAAACACACCAAAATTGTTTACTGAAGGGAATACACTCGAAAAAGGAGAAGGACTACTATTTTATTTTATTTTTAAATCAGCCCATTCAGTTCATGGTTACTGGCATATTTCAGAAAGAGTTTTTATGTTTAGAATCAAAGGCAAACCAATGGGCATACATATTATACAAGTCGACGCACCAACGACAAGTAGTTGTGACGAAGAAATAGAACACTTTTATGATGAAGTAGAAATGGCGATGTCTTAAATTAGGTCAAACGAAATAAAAATAATAGTAGGAGATTCTAATGCAACAGTTGGAAAGGGAAAGAAAATGGAGATTGCAATGGGAAATTATGATTTAAGTACACGAAATAAAGGGGAAGATAAACTAATAGAATGGGTATATATAAATTATATGACAATTGGAAACATCTGGTTTAAACATCATAAAAGACTACTTCACACACGGAAAAGCCCTCATAAGAAAATCCTTAACCAAAATGACTACATACTTATCAGTAAAAGATTTAGACTTGCGTTAATTAATATAACGACAATTCATGGCGATGACTGTAATAGTGATCATGAACCATTAAGTGGACAAATGATAGTAAGATTTAAGAGAAGAAAAAAGTGGTTAAGAACATGAGACTTAACAAAGAGGTTCTGAAAGTAGATAAAGAAATTCAAGAACAATACAGAGCGACTGTGTAACATAAGCACAATCTCATCTCATCTCATCATGTTCCTCTTGTACCTTGCGGTGTCGAGGTGAAGTATAAACTTCGTGAGAGTGCCCGGTTATGGGCTTCGTATATCGACATTCCCATGGATTCTGTTATTCCCTCCGTCCAGCGTTTACGTGGTCGGCCTCTTCCTCTGTTTCCATCTGGTCTGTACGTCATTGCCTGTTGTGGCATGCTGTTGACTGGTAGCCTACTTGCATGGCCAAACCATTTGACTTGCTGCTTTCTAATAAAATCTAGAGCAGCTTTAACCCCCACTTTAGTCCTGATTTCTTCATTTCTGATCTTATCTCTTCTTGATACGTTGAGTATTCTTCTCAGGAACCTCATTTCTGTTGTTGTGATTTTTCTTTTCTCTTTTTCTGTCATTGTCAGTCCGTTTATACTTCTTAGTTTTTCTACGAGCAGTATGAAGATCCCCTGCCGGCTTGCTAGGCCAGTCGCAGCACAATGCAGCAGCTATAATATAGAGTATAAACAAACAATGGAAAATGTTAAGGAACGCTATTCATCAAACAAGTAAAGAAAAATTACCGGAGATAAGCCAAAAAAGCTAAGAAAAATGGATGACTGAAGAAATCTGAAAGTTGATGGCCCAAAGAAAACAGAGTAAAAATGATTAACATGAGTTTCTTCTTCTTCTTTGCGTTCATCCGGAGTGTTTTTTCAGATGTGATTGCGGTGTATCTGGTTAGGCACCCTTGGTTCGAAACCCTTCGGCCAACACATCCGACTTTTAGCGTGCATTTTTGACCAGGTTAGCATTCCTGGGAGACTCTCACTTTTGTGGTACTGTCCACCTCCCAGCTGGTCAAGTTGGAACAGTCGAAGACTGCACGGTCATCCCTCAGATGAAGGCAGGGACAGTCCATAGTATTTTCTGCCATTCTGGGTGGCTTCCATAATTGCAGAGCCGACACATAACGCTCTGGTGCTGGGCTCACCGAGGGAATCGTCACGTCCTGCTCATGGCTGCTTTAATTCCTCACTTCAATATATTGGGCATTTCGTTCGCCCCGGGCCGTTCCCGCACAAACCAGACAGGTCTGTAGACGGTATCCACTCAGCGAGTTTTCGGACATGTGCTTGTCGTTGCGCCCGTCAGAGCTGTTCCAGGCACGACAGACATTCGGAAAACTACCTAGTCAGAGCTGTTCCGAACAAGAGCGGCATTCGGAAACTAGGTAGTCAGAGCTGTTCCTAGCACGAGAGACATTCGGACGAGACATTTCACTCGGATGTAAATGCGTAGTGCCAATTTATTTTTAGTTTGCCACCCGTAGAACGGCACTTCCGACTTCAGCAGGCATTTTTTTTTAATGAGATTAGCCTTCCTCGGGTTTCGAGGCACGTTAGACTTATTGTTGTGATGTCGCCCACATCTCAGCTGGTCAAGATAGAACGATCATCGACAACACGGTTAACCCTCAAGGGAAGTCAGGGGCAAACCATGGGCCTATCCAAGACTATCCAAGGAGGCTTCCATAATTGCAGAGCCAGCACATATTGCTCTGCGACTGGGCTCACCCAAGGAGTTGCGACGTCCTGCTCATGGCTGCTTTAGTTCCTCACTTCAATGTGTTGGGCATCTCGCTTGCCACTGGTCGCTCAAGCACACACCAGGAACGGTCAGACTGCGGGCGACATCCACTCGGTAAACTTGTGCTTTTGACTTCGGACCACGCAATGGATCCGCTAGCCGTTCGTTCCGTTTCGTGTTATTGAGACGTTTTTTTTTTCACTTTTGTCTACACTCTATGAGTTAAATACAGACAGTTTTCGTAGACATTTCATTCGACTGGGACACTTTCTGCATTTTATTCTCGCTCACGAGGTAGGCTACATGTGCTGCCGGCTCAGCACCTTACCTCCGTGCAGCAGTGAACGAGAAACGGCCAGGCCCTCTCATCCGGGAATCCGTCATATCCCCCAGCTGAGAGCCTTCGAACAAGTATCAGAACTGGGCATGTAGCGTGCTCAGTATCCCACATCTATTTTTCGGTGGTGGGTATCGGCCCGGCTCTCACGGGTTTGTGGCTTAGAGGCCTTTAGCCTAAACCCTCGACAGAGAGCCTTAGAGTTTTGTCCGGACCAAGAACTTCTGCCTTCGTGTACCTGAATTTAAACTTTTGACTGCTATCCTCAGTCTACCTGCAGAGCAGCAGGTTGTGTCTCTCTTAATCTGGCCCCTATCCCATCAGCTGTCCGATATGTAGTTTTCATCCATCGGCAAGCACATGGGGTCGATGGGACACGCAAGCCCCCCCCCCCCCCCCCCCACCACGACAAGGTGGAGACACATCGGGGGAGCCATCGACATTTGATAGGGCAGACATTTGAAAAATGCGTCGCCGGCACGTAAGGCCATGCGATCAGCACAAAGTTATCCAGAGTCACCAGTGCGAACGCCGCGCCCCGCGAAGGGCAACGACGATTGGTTTTGAACTAATAAAAGCGCTCTTTCCGCGAGGGTCGGAGCTTGGTAAGCATGTATTAGCTCTAGAATTGCCACAGTTATCCAAGTAGGAACGTGTCATCTAAGGAACCTCGACTGATTTAATGAGCCATTCGCGGTTTCACCGTGAGACAGTGTGAACTTAGACATGCATGGCTTAATCTTTGAGACAAGCATATTTCTACTGGCAGGATCAACCAGGTATCTATCGGATAGACGGACTATTCACGCACACGCAAGCCAAGAGTAGCATCGCTAATGTGCGCCCTCCCGGTACAAGGTGATACATGCAAAACCACTGGACGCCTACCGACGAGCTTTCAAGCTACGCCGGCAGGACTGACCGACAAAAAAAAAGCTATACCAGCTTACTGACTGCAGGCCCACTACTCATCGAGAGAAAGAGTGGGCGCTTATCGAGACTTTGTCGAACGGTCGTACAAATTTTGCTCTTTTGCCCGCTCAAACCACGACCCTGGCTGCACGATGCGGTTATCAGTTATCAGTTATCAGTTGGGGTATCTTCGTTGCACTCCGGACATGTCCATAGGTGCTCAGATCCCCCCCCCCCCCCAGCATATGCATCAGCGTCCGGTGGCTAATAGTGCCAGTTACGATGCGGTTACATTCTTGAAACGCCCGCCTCGCTAACTTGCGTTGGCTGGGAAGATCCCATTTTGGTGCACCTCACACAGCCATCCGAGACAACGAACGCTAGACGCGGAACTGATCTTGCGAACCAGACCAGCCCTCACTAACAGGAGTTTGAATAACGAAGACACAAACAATAGATTGCACGATTTATTGCCTGGCATATTTCGCTGCATCTCGTCAGGTACATACTGCAGAAATCACACAACGTAAAGTGAAATAAATAGATAAATCCTTCAAAATTAAATATACACATATTCGCACAGTAATGTCGATGGTCTACCACGGTAATTTTAAACTGACTAACATGTCTTTCTGCTTGCACAAGGCCGGCTTACGCAGGTTGATCACTATGGCTTCAGCAAACCTTAACAACCGAGTACTCTGTTTGTTGAACAACACACGGAAGGCACTGTCTCTTTCGACCACATGACCACTCTCGAGCACGTGTCTTGCGACCGATGAAGCAGGACTGTTCCGGTGTGTCGGCCTGCCTAGACTTCCATCTTCTGTGTGTAGTATCTTGTCCACCCAGTTCGGAATGTGTTCCAACACCCTGTTATGTAACTGTCGTTCTGTTCTACCCATGTAGATGGCCTCGCACCTACATGTAAATTGGTAAATACAATTCGATTTGGTGTACAAAGCTTTCAGGTTCTTTAACTGTTGGGTTGGGGATCAGTGTGGTTTTGTACCCGATGACCTGAGTAGCAGCACATAATGTTCGCCCGACTGCTGTGATAAACCTGTCCTGCAAACGTTGCATTACGTCATCTCCTCGGAAGGTTAACTGGATGAAAACCTTGAGGTTAGCGACTGTAGTTTCTTCTGGTTTAGGTTTGGCCTGTTGGCAGTGGCGTTTTATAAATCCTGTGGAGTACCCATTCAGGTTTAAGGCATTCTTCAGAGTTTCAAATTCTTCTGTCAGTGTGTCCTGGGTGCATATCTTCCTAGCACGGTAAAACAGGGTCCGGACTAAGCTCTGAAAATTTAAATATTGGCCAGTCCATGTTTCTTTACGGTACACTGATCTTTGAATTGTGCCGTCTGCTCTACGTCTCATTAGGATATCTAGAAACGGCAACGCTTCGTTGTGTTCGTGTTCCATAGATGGAGAGATGTTTTTATGTGTCACGTTCATTGTGGCCTTTAACGACGTTGCTTGTAGCTCGTCTGTGGTGATAATTAGTATATCGTCCACGTAACGACGGTAAAAGGCCAAGTTATTGATGTATGAAGATCTGTTTTCTTCTAAATGTGCCATGAAGATGTCTGCTAGAATAGGTCCAAGCGGACTTCCCATGGCTACTCCGTCATGAGATAGCGAGGAGTGACGAGGTGATCTGGCCGAAGCTTAACACTCAGAGGAAAGGCGAAACGGACATATAATCAGATTGCTACTGGAACTATTAGTGTTGGAACTCTTCGCTGGCTGCTGAGGATGGGGACGGAGCGCTTATGGGAATGTCCCGAATGTTGTGATGTCGATTCCTAGCAAGAATGAGACAGCGAGGAGTGACGAGGGGATCTGGCCGACGCTCAACGCTCAGAGAAAAGGCGAGACGGACATATAATCAGATTGCTACTGGTACTATTAGTGTTGGAACTCTTCGCTGGCTGCTGAGGATGGGGACGGAGCGCTTATGGGAATGCCCCGAATGCTGTGATGTCGATTCCTAAACCACTCAATCAATCAATCAATCAATCAATCAATCAATCAATCAATGCCTAGTTTTAGTTGCTTGTCTCTAATGCGTTCACTTATTATATTCACGGTCCCATCTAATGGAACGTTGGTAAATAAAGAGGCAATCTCCATGCATGCCATGTGTTTATTATGTATGTCCATAGTGTCCAATAATTCCACCAGTTCGAATGTATCTCTGAGTGTTCTTGGATCGAAGGACTGTCGTACACATTCCGAACTGGGTGGACAAGATACTGCAAACAGAAGATAGTAGCCTAGGCAGGCCGACACACCGGAACAGTCCTGCTTTCAGGTCGCGAGACACGTGCTCGAGAGTGGTCATGTGGTTGAAAGAGACAGTGCCTTCCGTGTGTTGTTCAACACACAGAGTAGTCGATTGTTAAGGTTTGCTGAAGCCATAGTGATCAACCTGCGTAAGCCGGCCTTGTGCAAGCAGAAAGACTGTTAGTCAGTTTAAAATTACCATGGTAGACAATCGACATTACTGTGCGAATATTTATATATTTAAGATTGAAGGATTTATCTAGTTAATTCACTTTACGTTGTGTGATTTCTGCAGTATGTACCTGACGAGATGCAGCGAAATATGCCAGGCAATAAATCGTGCAATCTATTGTTTGTGTCTTCGTTATTCAAATTCACTACAGGAAAACATTGTTTTGAATTAACAGGAGTATTTTTTTTTTCACGTTTCCATCCTGTTTCAGAATATTGCCGTCAACATCAGCATATTTCAGCTGTATGTTGATTCCTAGGCTAGATTACGCTCATCATCACGCCACGACTTTCTGAGCGATCAGCTCCATACTCTCATAAGTAACTGGCGCGACTCGAACCGCTTCCAATTCTCGTGCGCTCACGTCAACCATGAGAGTATTCGGAGTTACCGCGAAAGCTGCTAACGCCTAGGCCAGGGAGACGGCAACAAGAGTATGCTAAGATAAATAAAGAGATAAATAATCGTGTGAAAGCAAATGAAAGTTGGTTAAACGAGCAGTGCAAGAAAATTGAATTACATTCTATTAAAGATACAAACAAATATGCACTCACAAATCAGTGAGCTCACTGGAAGAAAACTAATAATAAATACAGGAGTTTGAAATCAAAAACAGGTAAGCTATTATTGGAAGAAGGTGCTATAATAAAGAGGTAGAATGCGTATAAAAGAGAATTATTTGATAGAGAAAAGGAAGATTTAGCAGAAGAAAGTCACTTAGAAGATCGACCAATTCTAAATGAAGTCGCTGAAGCTGTCAAATATATGAAGAAAGGAAAAACAGCTGGACCAGACGGAATCAAAATAGAAGAATTAGAAGTACTGGGAAAATTGGAGTAGATCCATCCATCCATCATGTGCCGTGTCGATAAGCGTGGGCGGTCATGTTCTGCCATCTCACTCGATCACCAGAGTCGTGGATAAGCTCTGTGTTCCTGTCTCGACCATGCCACGTGGCAAAACCTTCCAAGTATTAACTTGTCGGTCTTCCCCTTGGAGTAGATATATTAAACAAAATGTTGAATGATATTTACAGAAGTGGATATTTACCGAGTGATATGCTGAAATCTGTATTTAAAGTTATATTAAAAAGGCCAGGAGCAATTGAATGCAAAAATTTTCGTACAGTTAACTCCATAAACCATGTCAACACACTTCTCAGAATTATAATGAGAAGAAAAGTTAGAAAGTAAAAATGGAAATTGGTGAAGAGCAGTATGGATTTGTGGAATATACACATTGCGAACACTAATAGAAACTGATTGATTGATTGATTGATTGATCCTCACTGTCAGCCCTACACAGATTGGAAGACTTGAAAAGGTACAAAACGAAGCCATGCGCATCATTTTGGGCTGCACGAAAGACACCAGCTGTGTAGCAATGAGATTCCTCCTTGACTTCCCGGCAATGGAACACAGGATCAAGATCTGGAGAGCTCGTGCATACTTAAAAATAAGTGCAGATGAGCAGCACCCTCTGCATGACGCTATATTCAGAGAAAAGGGTGACAGGCTAAAGAGAGGCAAATCATGGATGGGTCGGGCGGAAGATGTCGTCAGACAGGTCTGCAGTCTTACCAGTATCAACCCCGGCAAGGAATGGGTGCCGGTGCCTCCAGCTTTTAAGTGCACTTTCTCCCGCATTATCACACTCGACAGACGGTGCAGAGAGCAGAACCCTGCCGCTGTCAATGCAGAGGTAAACGCGCTCATCTATGAACACTCAGATAGCCCCGAAGTGCTCATCTATAGGAGTCAGGTCTTAGTCAGATATGACTGAGCTACCGTATGACAGTAGACGGTACTACCTGCTTTCTGTCAGCGCCAAATGTTGGGCGGCGCTTACCAAACCCGACACCCCACATTGTGCCAACGGCTTCGGGCGGAAGAGCGCAATTGGGAGGGTACTAGCCTTATCCTGGTGCGAGGAAATGCAACCCAAAGACAAAATAAGTCATGGCAGGGCAGACCAGGCCCTAAGCCTTGGTTGGCAGCTGGTCTAGGATCGAAGCTCCGACAGGCGGACATTTAGAGCATTGCTTTGCTGATCCGGCAGCTTCTGCAGCTTGTCTTGTTCCAGATGTATAGGTGTTAACTTTCCTCTGGAGTGAACTAGGCAGGCCGAGAGAGGGATCATGCTGCATGGGCAACATATGGTTTCTTTATTTTAGCCCAGGCTTTGTGCTATGGAGAGGCAATAACTTCATCCCTGGTCTTGCAACCTCTTGTGGATTTGCCACCATTCTCACTGCATATGCACCGACACTCACTTCCTCTGATGATGTGAAAGATACGTTCTATGAGCAGCTAGACTCTGCGATTAAGGCAGTTCCAAAATCCGACTACATTTATATGCTCGGTGATTTCAATGCTCGTGTGGGCAAGGACTCGAGTTCATGGCCAGTGTGCCTTGGAAAATACAACATCGGTCGCATGAATGATAATGGGCAAAGGCTGCTGGAGCATTGCACTAGAAATGACCTATGTATTACAAACTCCTTTTTTAAAAACAAAAGAGATGCATAAGGTCACATGGAAACATCCAAGATCCGGCCATTGGCATCAGCTGGACTTCATTATCACACGGAGACAACATCTGAACCATACATCATTAACTCGAAGTTACCACAGTGCTGACTGTGATACAGATCATTCTTTGGTTGTTGCAAGGGTTAGACTGAGACCAAAGAGAATCTACACAGCTAAACACAAGTCTAGCCCCAGGATTAATATTATTAACACTCACGATCCTGGAAAGTGCTTTGAATTTCAACAGCAACTTGAGGACGCTTTCAATGATACATCAGAAAATTGTATAGTAAATGATAAATGGAGTAAACTTAAGGAAACTATTTATAAAACAGCGGTAGGGGTTTACGGCACTGTGGATCATAAGAGGCAGGATTGGTTTGCGGCAAACAGCCAGATACTGCAGCCCTTGATTGATAAAAAGAAGATAGCTCTCTTAAGAAACAAGGAAAGACCAACGCGTAACACTCTGAGTGAGCTGAAGCAAGCGAGGAAGGATGTACAAAAGGCTGCCAGGCAGTGTGCGAATGACTATTGGATCAGGTTATTGAGTCCATTCAAATCGCAAGTGATAAGGGAAACATCAGAAGCATGTATGAAGGGATAAAGAAATCCTGTGGTCCAATGATCAAAAGAAGTGCACCGCTGAAAACCTTGACTGGAGAAATCATCACTGATAAGAAACAGCAGATGGATAGATGGGTCGAGCACTATTTAGAGCTTTACTCAAGTGAGACCAAGCTGGCGGATGATGCCCTCAACGTCATAGAGGCCCTGCCAACTCTTGACAACCTGGACACACTTCCCACTATAACAGAAGTTAAGTGTGCTATAAATGAGCTTGCATCTGGCAAGGCTCCAGGTAAGGATGGGATTCCAATAGAGGTGATCAGGAGTGGGCAAGACACCCTCGCTCTACAGATCCACCAGCTAATAGAGCTATGCTGGCGAGAAGGACAAGTCCCACAGGATTTCAAAGATTCAAACATCATAACGCTGTACAAGAACAAGGGAGATCGGAGCAACTGCAACAACTATAGGGGTATCTCACTTCTGTGTATTGTTGGGAAAGTATTTGCCAGAATTGTCCTGCGCAGACTTCAAGTCCTGGGAGATCAAGTCTACTCCGAATCACAGTGCGGCTTCCGTCAGAACCGGTCTACCATTGATATGATATTCTCATTGCGACAGATGCAAGAAAAATGCCGGGAACAAAATCAGCCACTGTTTATTGCCTTCATCGACCTCACAAAGGCATTCGATTTGGTCAGTCGTGAGGGTCTGTTCAAAGCACTAAAGAAGATTGGCTGTCCACCAACTCTTCTGTCCATTGTGGAATCGTTCCACACAGGCATGAAGGGTATAATCAAGTTTGATGGCTCAACTTCAGAAGAGTTTGAAATCAAGAGTGGAGTTAAGCAAGGTTGTGTACTAGCCCCCACCCTCTTTGGGATATACTTTTCACTTCTACTGAAATATGCCTTTCGTGATCAGGATGACGGTATATGCATTCACTCACGCTCAGATGGTGGCCTCTATAATGCTCAGAGATTGAAGGCCAAGACCAAAATTAGGAGGGTACTAATCAGAGAGTTGCTTTTTGCGGATGATGCTGCGATTACGACCCACTCTGAGGAAGAATTACAACATCTACTATCTGCATTCTCCAATGCTTGTTCTGAATTTGGTTTAACAATTAACAAAAAGAAGACACAGATTATGTCGCAAGGTGCACATGGTGTACCATCAATCTTTATTGACGACGCCGAACTGGAGATAGTAGACCATTTTACATATCTTGGATCAGAGGTAAATAGCAAATTATCCCTCGATCAGGAAATCAACATCAGGATTGGAAAGGCAGCAACAACAATGAACATGTTAGCAAAAAGAGTCTGGGAAAACAGGAAGCTTACTGCCAAAACAAAAGTCCTCGTCTACCAAGCCTGTGTCCTTGGTACTCTTCTTTATGGCAGTGAAACCTGGACAACTTACTCACGCCAAGAGAAACGTTTAAACAGCTTTCATATGCGGTGTCTGCGAAGAATACTTGGTATTAAGTGGCAAGACAAAATCACAAATACTGAACTGTTGGAAAGATCAGGTTGTGTGACGGTGTATTCCATGCTCAGTCTTCGTAGACTTAGATGGATAGGACACGTTAGGAGGATGGATGATAGTAGAATACCAAAGGACATCTTTTTTGGTGGATTACAGACAGGTAGGAGATCTCAGGGTCGGCCTCTACTACGATACAAAGATGTGTGTAAGCGGGACATGATTGATACAGGCATTGATAATGCACAATGGGAGCACGTCGCCGCTGAACGTGTTGCATGGAGGGCAACTATCAGAAATGGAATAAAGAAAGGAGAAAATGATTGCAGATAAAGCACACACAGAGCGTGAGAGACGTAAGATGGTGCAAAATGGTGGAAATGACCATGTTTTCACATGCACCTACTGTGGGCAAACATTTGCAGCAAGAATTGGCCTTACCAGCCACACTCGCCACCGCCATGGATCGTAGTTATTGCCATATGACAGTTATTAAGCCTTTTTGAAGCACAATGTACCAAACTATCGTCTGTCAAGACGGAAAGGTGCCAATGTAAATGTAATGCTCATCTATATAGATGGATCTGTTGTAAAGCAGCAGAGAAGTGCGTGGGCATTTACAGCCCGTTCAGCGGGCCGAACCGTTCAAGAACCCAATGGTGCCCACTCTATGACCACAAGCAGCATGACGATGGAGATTATGGCAGTTACACAGGCTTTCATGTGGCTGGAATCACAGCATTATACCAACGTGTGTGTACTAAGTGACTCAATGAGCATGATTCAGAAGGTCGAAGCTGGATCTGTACGTAGACAGTGGACTGAGTCGCTGCGGAAGTCAGTTGTCCGTAAAGTCACCTTCATCTTCGTCCCGGGACATGCGGGAGTCGAGGGAAATGAACGAGCTGATAAACTGGCTGGCTCTGCACCCCCTGTAGATGCCCAGCCCATGGATCGTGCCGATGCTATTAACGTCCTCAAAGATATGGCGAGAACAGAGGTATGCTAGCAGACAGGGCAAGACTAAGTAGAGTGTGTACTGTGTTCGGATGATTAATGTTTAATCAGCTAGGCTAGGGGAAGTGCTGCGTTATGCTATGTGCTTAGTGGTTATCCTTATTCTGGGTGAATATAGTGATACTTTATTTCCAATGGATTTATGCTATGTGATTAGTGGGGTTACTTATTGTTTGCGAATGTGGTGCTACTTTTTGTTTTCCAAGGGAAGTGTGGTGCTGATATTCCAAAGGAATGTGCTGATGATTGGTTCAGTGACATTGTGGTAGTGATTTATATCATATGGGGTCGTGGTATTTATTTTCCTCGCGATTCTGAAAGGAACGACGAGGGGGGTGGGAGGGGTACGACGCGAATCAGAGCAGAATAGCGTGTGTCTTTCTTTGCGTCGTGATTTCAAGAGGAACGTTTGATCATATACTCTACACTTTCCTCTGCTCTATCCCCATGGTCTGGGGACACCTATACTAGGGTTATGGTGCTGAGGAAGGGTATTCTTCTATACATCGAAGGAACATTGGAAATTATGGGATGAGAGGCTTGCAGCCTTCGAAATCTAAGATGACTAGCCCTGTCAGGCCAGGTGACCAGTTCATAATTTGACCACTGCTAATTCACGGAGTAAAGGAACGGTATAGGACTTACACCATCTACATGAGGTGGAATGACATGTACTGTTACAATACTTCTTGCCTTCTATGAAAGAGGGGTATCAAAGAGGGGTTCTCTAGGATCTGGGACAGAGATTGCAGAGGAGAAACTATGGATGGATTTATTTATTGATTGATGGCTTGATTCATTTATTGAGTAATTTATTGACTGATTGATGATGAGGGAGATGAAGGAGAATCGTCCGGATGGACAATTCTGCATGAGAGATAGCATCGACACTGGTGTGAGATTTAATTATTTTACGATAGTGATTGTAAGAAGGGAAAGCTAGAGAGGGAGTGGGAAGACCGAGGGTCAGGTTGCAGGCGTACTGACTGATCAGACCGGTACTTCATGGAACCGTGCCTCTAAGAAGAGCAAATTTCCGTGCAGCATGACCAGGGAAGCACACTCATACCTGAACGTCTCTTATGAGGAATCATATCCAGTAACCATTCATGATAGGTTACAAAATCTCTCTAATGGCAGGTATATTCATTTTGTGCATGTATGTCAGAGTTGTTGCCGAATGCTCCCACCCCACTACTCTCCTTGCAGGAGTTGCGTTCCAGGAGATGATCAAGATGTGGAGACTGATCATGAAGATTTTGGATTTCGACTCACTCCAGGTAGACCACCCAAGATTAAGGTGAGATAAATGAACTGCGAGCTCGCCAACTCACTTTCACGCAGTAAGAGTATAGCTGAAGGTGATACTATTATACCTACCTGCCAAGACATTTGAGGTTCTATATCTACATCAATATGAATTTGATGTTTTACGACGATTGTATACTTACCAACCCAGATGGGGTTTCTCAGGTAGATCGTCTTCAGACTTTAGACTTTGCAAATGAACTCTCAAGATGCCATTTAATCTGCTTGACCTGACTCAGTTGCGGTCAGCAAGATCAAGCTATTAGTTCCTACTCCAAGTGACATTACTCCGTTACCAAAGATGGAATGTACTAAAATTTCGCAGACCCAGGAGGAGTCAGCACAGTCAAGATATTAGTTGCAAATCCAAGATTGGTTGATTGATTGATTTAGGAAGCGACATCACAGCTTCGGGGCATTCCCATAAACGCTCCGTCCCCATCCCCAGCAGCCAGCGAAGAGTTCCAATACTAATAGTACCAGTAGCAATCTGATTATATGTCCGTCTCGCCTTTCCTCTGAGCGTCAATCGTAGGCCAGATCCCTTTGTCACCCCTCGCTGTCGCATTCTTGCCAGACCATGGTGATCCATTTGCTCTTCCGAGGTGTACACGTGCACCCACAAGGCCGCAACCACGTCTGCCTTATCATGCATCAATTCTCCACCAAGTTTTGCAGAGCCAGCCAATCTATCAAGCAAATCCAAGAGACAATGTCTATCCACTAGCGATGAAGTTCTTCGGAATTTCTACGACCCAGTCCGGGTCAGTCAGACATTGTGAACTTGCAGTGAGCTGTTAAGCTCCTACGTGTGTGCTATACTCAGTGAGTTTCCGTGGGGGTCGCCTACTAATTAGGGTCCCACCAGTTGAACCATACGTGAGAACTTTGGTAGTATCAACTACTCTCACAGGGTGACACTACTTCAATGACTAGTGTAAACATTGACATTCGGTCCTCAAATCTCAGGATGGCCGTTTTCCAGTAGTAGTCATCGGGATCCGAGGATGAGACTTGGAGGTACATCACTTACCAAGGCAGCTCGTTCATGGAGGAATCCGGGTGAGCTAAAGGACAAGACCCGACGTACGCACACTACGAATCTTATGTGCCGGATGATGAAATAAAGATCTTTCCTGATTCTGTTCTACACTCTGTGGGCTGTCTGTATATAGAGACCTACTCTCTACCCAATCTTCATTCGCCTTCTCTGGAATATTGTAAATAATACACTTCTTCGATTTGTTACCATGTCTTTGACTGAGTGTATACCTGTCGTCTGGGCTGAGCCCCCTACGGGTACAGATTCCTAGGTTGAGTGAGTGAAGGACAGATGGTGTCCAGAGTGTGTGTGTGTGTGGGGGGGGGGGGGGGGGCTTCGGTAGACTAGCTATACTTGGGTTGTGGTCAGTGCAGGGTGGGAAGGTCAAAGTGTACCCCTACTTATCAAAGCCACAAAGATCTCGGTACACCTCTGCTACCAATCTCAGACTTGGACTTTATCCAAATCACATTTTCGCAAAATCAACACCTGCGAGATGAGATGCCCGAGGAGAGCTGCCAACTTAACAATCCGAGACCGAGTAAGAAATGCTGTTATCAGACAGACAGTTGGATCAACACCTTGTGCCACATTTATTGAAAGACAGAAGATCAAGTGGTTTGGCCATGTCGTTAGAATGCAACACCAGCAAATACCAAAACTGCACTGGCCTTGCATCAAAGATAATCTGCGACGAGACCACGAGGACCGTCCGAGAAGAAAATTGATTGACGACATCAAAGACATTGTACAATCACACAGAATGACACTATCAAGTGCTGCCCACCGGGCGCTGGAGCGCAAATTATTCCTTCCCACGACACTTGACGGCAGAAGTGGAAGATGATGATGATGATGATGATGATGATGATGATGATGATGATGATGATGATGATGATGATGGATTATACAAATGTGATTGATAAAGGTAAACATAATGATCTGATTATAATGTTGAACGATATCAATATTGATGGGAAACATCTCAAAATATAAAGAATTGTTACCGGAACCATGTAACAGCATCTAAAATGGTAAATAAAGAGGGAAGTATTGAACAAATAAAGCTAGGAATACGATGGGGTTATATTTTGTCACCGGATATGTTCTACTTCTATAGCAAAGTAACTATGAGACAGATCAAAGAGAAGCCACGAATACTAATCTGATGATATAATATAAACAATATACGCTATGCATGTGACACAGTGTTGATGGCGGATAATGCAACAGACCTACAACTGTTGTTGGACATTGTAGTAACAGAGCGTGCAAAGACAGGACTCTCCTTGAATATCAAGAAAACAGTAACAATGGTGATTTCTAAGACAAGGGTGACACCAAATTATGAAATGGAAATAGAAGGGAACATTTTTAATTAATTTGGTAATTTTAAATATTTAAGGGTATTTATAATATCCGATTGAAGATGCACAACAAAGATTAAGAACAGAAAAGGGCAAGCGAAAGCTTCTCATTGGAAAATGAAAAGTATCTTCTGCAATAAGTCACTTTCATTTAATGTAAAAACGCGAGTGCTGAAATGCTATATAGAACCTGCTTTGCTGTATGGCTGTGAATCTTGGAATGTAAATGAACAAATTAGAAAGAACTTGGAAGCAACAGAAATGTGGTTCCTTAGACGATAGTTGCGAATTTCTTGGACTGCCTGAGTAACTAAGTAAAAATCTGAATAAAATGTGGTGGAACTGCGATAAAGCTGTGAAAATGTACACAATATCAAATGACACAAAGTAGTGCAGCTTTACATAACAGAATTACGACACATAAGGACGTTGCGGCGATTAGCCTTCATCAGCAAATAAACACATACGTAAAGCACAACACATAGTCACAGAGATCTCCTGTGGCTACATTAAGACGTGACGACAGGATGAGAATAATAAACCGATGACAAAAATAAAGGCAATGACGAGAAAATAAAAATTAAAAAACATGTTCCTACTTATCTCAAAATTCCGAGCTGTGTATGACCATACACACAATACACAGCTCTGAATTCTGAGGTAAGTAGGAACATTTTTTCCAGTTTTTATTTTCTCTTCACTGCTTTCATTTTTTTCATCGTTGTATTCTTCTCATCCTGTCGTTACGTCTCAATGTAGTCACACGAGATCTCTGTGACTATATGTTGTGTTTTGTGTATGTGTTTGTTTGCTGAGGAAGGCTAATCGCCGCAACGTCCTGTATGTGTCGTAATTCTATTATGTAAAGCTGGACTACATTGTGTCATTTTATACTGAGTAACTAATAACATTAGAAGTGTTGGGAGAATTTGGAGAAGATATATTAACCAAAATGTTGAATGATATTTACAGTAGTGGATATTTACCCAGTGATATGCTGAAATCTGTATTTATAGCTATACCAAAAAGACCAGGAGCAATTGATTGTGAAGATTTTCGTACAATTAACCTCATAAACCATGTAACTAAGCTTCTACTCAGAATTATAATGAGAAGAACAAGAAAGAAAATAAAAATGGAAATTAGTGAAGAACAGTATGGTTTTATGGAAGGAAAGGGTACAAACAATGCAATATATATATTACGAACACTAATAGAAAGATCAATAGAGAAACAAAGAGACATATATTTATGCTTCATAGATTATACTAAGGCATTTGATAAAGTAAAACATGATGAGCTGATTAAAATGTTGGAAGATATCAACATTGATGGGAAAGATTTAAGAATAATAAAGAATATATACTGGAACCAAGTAGCAGAAATTAAAATGGGAAATAAAGAGGGTAGTTACGAACAGATAAAGCTAGGAGCACGACAGGGATGTGTCTTGTCACCCGATCTCTTCTCCCTGTATAGCGAAGTAATAATGAGAGAGATCAAAGAGAAGCCAGGAATACTAATCGGAGGATATAATATAAACAATATACGCTATGCAGATGACACAGTATTGGTAGCAGATAATGCAACAGACCTACAACAATTGTTGGACAGTGTAGTAACAGAGAGTGCACAGAAAGGACTGTCCTTGAATATCAAGAAAACAGTAACAATGGTGATATCAAAGAAAATGGGGACGCCAAAATGTGACATAGAAATAGAAAGGGAAATTCTCAACCAAGTGGATAATTTTAAATACCTAGGGGCACTTATAACATCAGATGGAAGATGTACAAAAGAGATTAAGAGCAGAATAGGGCAGGCAAAGACAGCATTTCAGAAAATGAAGAGTATCTTATGCAATAAGTCGCTATCAATGAATGTAAGAAAGAGAGTACTAAAATGCTATATAGAACCAGTTTTGCTGTATGGCAGCGAATCTTGGAATGTAAATGAACAAATTAGGAAGAACTTAGAAGCAACAGAGATGTGGTTTTTAAGACGAATGTTGCGAATTCCTTGGACTGCCAGAGTAACTAACAACGATTGCCTGAAAGAGGCTAATGAAACTAGAACACTATATACAACAATAAGAAAGAGACAAACATCTTTCTTTGGTCATGTGATGAGAAGAGAGGCATTGGAGAACATCGTGACAACTGGAAAGATCGAGGGGAAGAGAGGCAGAGGCAGACCAAGAGAAATGATGCTGGACGGACTGAGACGGTGGCATGGAGGAATATCATCAGCAGAGTTGATCCAGAACACCAAAGACCGAGATCTGTGGAGAGCCATGAACGCCTACGCCAGCCGACACGGCACTTGATGATGATGAACTAATAACGATTGCCTGAAAGAGGTTAATGAAACTGGAACATTATATACAACAATAAGAAAAAGACAAACAGCTTTCTTTGGTCATGTGATGAGAAGAAGGGCATTTGAAAACATCAAGGGCAAGTGAGGCTGAGGCAGACCAAGAGAAATGATGCTGGGTGGTTTAAGCCTGTGTCGTGGAGGTATATCATCAGCTGAGTTGATCTAGAACACCAAAGACCTATGCCAGCTGGCAGAGCACTCGATGATGATGATTATAGGCCATAACAATAGATTTTTGGCGTTGTCAGATAACTTACTGCATAAGACTAACTTTAATAAAAAGGACATGATCAGGTACTATACAAGAGGGACTTTGCAGAGGGTAGCTGAATGCCGCGAACAGGCCAGCCAATCCAGTTTGTGAACTCTGGGAAGGCAAGTGTATTATTGCGCCATTGAATAACGCCACTGGGGGAAACTAACCTACTCAGCATATCTTTAAATGTTTAAGAAATGGAAATAAGTTATGAATTAAAATATGTAGGTTACATATGTGACCGTAGCCTGTCATATAAGGATAACGTAGAGCAGATTATGATAACATGTGAACGTAGCCTGGCAGCATTGAAGACTATGGTGACTGCTCACGTGAAATAGGGACTAATTGTCTTATGGTTGAATATCATCTAGTCTTTTGAGTAATTCAGTATGGCCTGGATATTTTAACACTATCTGCTTCAGTGTGAATAACTGGAACGCATCCAGAATAAAGCAATGGGTTGTGCAGACGCTGACCCAAACAGAACGATGAGATATATCTTTGCGCTTACATAGGTGAAGCCTGACGCATGCACTGGCACATCCAAAGTCTAAAGACAGGTCAACAAAGATACCAGAATGACACTGCACGGTAACCAGAATGGTCCCACATGAAGGTGAATGCATACATGTCATAGATGGCGCTGGGTATGGCGTCTAGGTAGGTAGGGAAGATGGGTGGTAGATAGACTGGTTGGCAGGATGTAATAACGTAGATATATTGGTTCGTTGATAAATATATGCGTAGGTAGGCAGGTACCCAAGAGGGTGTGTAGGCAGGGTGGGTATATGGATGAATCGACAGACAGACAGACGGACGGAGGAACAGACAGACAGACAGACAGACAGACAGACAGACAGACAGACAGACAGACAGATAGACAGATAGACAGATAGATAGATAGATAGATAGATAGATAGATAGATAGATAGATAGATAGATAGATAGATAGATAGATAGATAGATAGATAGATAGATAGATAGATAGATAGATAGATAGATAGATAGATAGATAGATAGATAGATAGATAGATAGATAGATAGATAGATAGATAGATAGATAGATAGATATTCTTCTTCTTCTTCTTCCTTAGCATTCCGAGCCATTGAGGTTCTTTGCTGCAGATACAAGCCGTCTCCATTCGTCTCTCTGGTTGACCTTCTCTTGCCAGTCGCTGATTCCAAGTGCTTGTAGGTCTGTATGTATATTATCTCTCCACCGTCTTCTTGGTCTACCTCGGGGTCTACGGTCATATATTCCCTGAGTGTAAGCGAGTTTTGTTTCCCTATGATCTTCCACTCTTTCTATATGCCCCAGCCATTGCAGTCTATTAGCCTTCATGATAATAGTGATTAGCGGGGACTTAAACAGATCATAAATGTCTTTGTTGCTTCTTCTTTTCCGCTCTCCACTTTGTGTATCCCTAATGGGCCCAAAGATGCGTCTTAAGACTTTGTTCTCAAAGGTTTGTAACAAGGCTTCGTCTCCTTTAGTTGTACTCCAGATTCTAGAGCCATACAGCACAACTGGTCTAATCAGTGTTTTGTAAATTGTGATCATGGTGTTACGAGATAGCGCATTTGATTTTACCAGATGTTGTAGTGCATAGTATATCTTATTTCCATAGTTGATTCTAGCTTGTATTTCTTCCCTTATTATGTTGGAACAGTTGAAGATTGTACCCAGGTATTTGTATGTTTCCGTTCTTTTAATGGTCATATTATCTCTTTGTATGTGGTCAGAGTTTTTAGCCGTTCCTTCTCTTGAAATTACCATATATTCTGTCTTACCTTGGTTGATAACCAGCCCCATTTGTTGAACTTTTCCCTTTAAGTGAGTCAATATTTCCAATGTCTTTTGTTCATTTCCCCCTATAATATCTATATCATCTGCATAACCAAGCAGTTTAGATGTTCCTCCAATAGCACATTCCTTCTTTACCTTCCTTACAACTTTCTCTAGAGCCAGCCAGCCAGCCAGCCAGCCAGCCAGCCAGCCAGCCAGCCAGCCAGCCAGCGAGCCAGACAGACAGACAGACAGACAGACAGACAGACAGAAGGGTGGGTGGGTGGGTGGATGGATGGATGGATGGATGGATGGATGGATTGGGGATGGGTGGATGGATAGATAAGTAGATAGATGCGTAAGTAGGTACGTACTTACGTAGGTACGTAGGTGTGTTGGTAATAGACAGACTTATATCTTTAAATATGTTTCCTTCTTTATCATAGACATCGTCACTACCAACCGAACCTGAAACCACGGTACCAACCGAACCTGAAACCACGGTACCAACCGAACCTGTAACCACGGTACCAACCGAACCCTGCTACGATAACGGCATATATTATAATGTAAGCATGACTGATTTATTTATAGTTTTCATGTTGTTCTTTACCAGCCTATTGTTCAACGATCTATCTGTATAGTTATATACTACTGGCACCTTGCCGTCTCGACAGACGACAGTTATTTTACTTTAAAACAAAAAAAACGAAAAACAAAAGAAAGCACAACAACCTCTCCACATCACAAAGGTCGGGCTGCATTTTAGAGACCATGTGTTGCCAATGCATCATGATCCCTCTCTAGGCATGTCTACTTTACTCCAGAGGAAACGTAACACCAATACATTTGAAACGAGGCAAGCTGCTCAAGCTGCCAGATCTGCAAAGCGACGCTCTAACTGTCCGCCTGTCGGAGCATCAATCCTAAACAGTTTTAGAGCCTGGTCTGCCATGCCACGACATGTAGTCTTTAGGTTGCATTTCCTCGCACTAGGATAAGGCCTGTATTCTCTTTCCCCCACCCCCACCCCGGAAAAAAAATTTGCAATAATCCGCCCGAAGCCGTTGTCATATGCCAATTTTGAATGTCGATGTTCATTAAGTTATCACCAATTTAGAGGATTAACAGATTCAGCAACTTTCTTCTCCATTTTATAAAGCAGCAGTTCATCAGAAGAGCTGTCGACATGATCTTCCGTGTCTGAGTCAGACTCCATTAGTTTAATACGCTTTTCATTTGGTTCACATATAGTTTCATTGTCAATGTCAGTATCATTCGTTGCAGCAGTTTCCATCTGCTCACCATGAACAGCAACTACTATTTGTTGTTCAAATCAGATATTAGCGCAATTCCCGTTGCGTTTTCACAGATTCTTTAACACTTTGAATCTTGCTGTTATACTTAGCAATCAACAGTGTGTCAATAGTGCGGCGGGATGGTAGCTTATATTCAGCATTTCGCAATGCTGTCCGTAATACTTGTTGAAGGCCGTCGTCATCTACTATTGATATTGGTCTGCCACTACTAGCAATCCAGTTTGCAAGTGATACATGACTATCGCGTAAAAATGCAGCACTCACTGGACGATCAGACGAACGACAAAAGTGAATCAAAATAATCTGCTTCGAAGTAGGTGATAATGCTGCAACAGACCGTCCCAGCTGAAGTTTCTGATACGGTAGTGGATGTTTGATTTGGAGGTGTTAAGTAAGCGAGGTGTTAGAATCATGGTAGGCAAACGATTTATCACAATGAACGCAATAAACATTTCCAGCATTTTCAATATTTCCATCAGTAAATACTTTAAAACTTTATGGAAGTGGCAAGAATGAGAGCGAACAGAGAGGGGTACAGGCCGAGGCCAATGGAGATTTCCTTCGTCCGAGAAGGGCGCAAAGGTGACAAAGCTAACGATCTTCGGCTTGCTACTGTTTTCGATGGTGCGAGGGACTGGGAACTGACCGTAGACCTAAAGGGCCGTGGCAGATATCCTGAGGTGATCCGAAGGTTTTGCTTGCGATCTGACATCATACTTAGCTCCTCGTCAGCCAAGCAGCTAACGCTGATTGAGCTGACTGTCCCGTACGAATCGAATATAGAGGAGCAACACCTGTACAAAATAGAGAAGTACAATGACATGGTCGCAAGTCTTAGGCGGGAGAGGAGTACACCGTCAGGCTGTTCGCCGTCGAGGTAGGTGCCAAAGGTCTTGTCTCCCACTCCGTGTTTGATGTGCAGAAGCGTATGAGCATGAAAGGACGAGCAAGAGCCCGTTCCCAGAAACAACTGCTGAGGCAGCCGAAAAAGCCTTGTGCTGGCTATGGAATTGCCGGAACCTATAGTGGAATGAATCTCGAAACTAGTATGGTTATAAGCGGTAACTGCAGTACCAACAATTTCTCAACCAAGACCACGAACTTTACAACGTCTCATGTCAGATCTTTAGCCCTTCCTCCGAACGTGGGTGGTGAGACTGAATGCAGTAAATCACGCAAATGTCTGCCGAAGTCTAACCTCCGTAATATAGCGATAATCGACCGTAGGCCGCACCCAGTCAGCTGCAGTGAGACCAAGAGGTGGATCCGAAAGAAAGAACGATTCGGCTTACTAGTAGGGTGCGACACCGTGAGCGGGGCACGGAGAATTAACAAGGCAACGGAGACGTATGGAGGCGACAGAGGCCGTGGCACGGGATGAAGCTGGCTTCCTACGACCACACGAGCTGAGGGGCAAGTACAGGCTGCACGGGCTCTCCCCACCGAGGGAGGGAGGACATGAGAGTGGACAAGGAAACAGCGAAGGGACAAGCATAACATCGGGGATAACTAATGTGACCGAACGTCTCCAAGGCAGGGGTAAGACGCCCGGAGTCATAACCCGGACGGAACCTCCACCAGAAAGTATCAAGAAATGAAGTGTCCGAAATACTTGGGAAAGGGGGTTTCATCTGGCGATCAGCAGCCCCCTGCCGTGTTTGCTCCGCGTCGGAGTTTTTACGATTAAACCAAAATAATCATGTAATCGCCCGGAAATTTGTTTATATTTCTCCGCTGCCATGTTGTTACTTTTAGAATTCCGGTTCACTTGTATAAGTGATGGGAGAAAACATTTCGATTAATCGTTTAAAAAATAAATTATCGTTAAGACAAATTAACGATTAATTAATCGATAATTTCCGCAGCCATGATATATATATATATATATATATATATATATATATATATATATATATATATATATATATATATATATATATATATATCTTCTTCTTCTTCTTCAGCGTTCCGAGCCATTGAGGTTCTTTGCTGCAAATACAATCCGTCTCCATTCGTCTCTCTGGTGGACCTTCTCTTGCCAGTCGTTGATTCCAAGTGCTTGTAGGTCTGTACATGTATTATCTCTCCACCGCCTTCTTGGTCTACCTCGGGGTCTACGGTCATTTATTTCCTGAGTGTAAGCGAGTTTTGTTTCACTATTATCTTCCATTCTTTCTATATGCCCCAGCCATTGTAGTCTATTAGCCTTCATGATACCAGTGATTAGCGGGGACTTAAACAGATCATAAATGTCTTTGTTATTTCTTCTTTTCCACTCTCCACTTTGTGTATCCCTAATGGGTCCAAAGATGCGTCTTAAAATTTTGTTCTCAAAGGTTTGTAACAAGGCTTCGTCTCCTTTCGTTGTACTCCAGGTTTCAGAGCCATACAGCACAACTGGTCTGATCAGTGTTTTGTATATTGTGATTTTGGTGTTACGAGATAGCGCCTTTGATTTTAGTAGATGTTGTAGTGCATAGTATATCTTATTTCCATAGTTGATTCTAGTTTGTATTTCTTCCCTTATGATGCTGGAGCAGTTGAAGATTGTACCCAGGTATTTGTATGTTTCCGTTCTTTTAATGGTCATATTATCTATTTGTATGTGGCCAGAGTTTCTAGCCATTCCGTCTCTTGAAATTACCATATATTCTGTCTTATCTTGGTTGATAACCAGCCCCATCTGTTGGGCTTTTCCCTTTAAGTGAGTCAATATTTCCAATGTCTTTTGTTCACTTTGCCCTATAATATCTATATCATCTGCATAACCAAGCAGCTTGGATGTTCCTCCAATATCACATTCCTCCTTTACCTTCCATATATATATGGCTATAGGGTTGCAAGATTAAAACCATTTGACACTAAGTATGTGCCTTATCTTATTAATCAATCACTCCATTCCCTTTTAAAAATGCACATTAGTACACATATTGCTTCTATTAGCATACTATTCCGTATGGCTCCGAACAATGCGAGTCAACTAGGCTGGCTAACTCCTCACCGGACATAAATTCACTAATTTATTACTTTCACACACTCCTGCTTATTAATGTGTTTATTAATTCAAAACTTCGTAGAAAAAGAAAACAATTATAGAAAATTGTACGGTAATAACATCTTAGTAAAATTACTGTTTTACTAACGAGGTTGTTAAGTCTTGAGTTTATTTTCTACGTACTGGATGTTATGTGTGTTTCCACGCACTTTCTGTATGAGTGATCTATAGATATAATAACTTACCGGGCACATACTAAATTAGCCAAAGAAATCACACGACTGGCCACAGTGTTCACTGCCCATGTGCAAACACTAAATAGCCTCTCTTAGTTTCGTTTTCTATTTACTGTTCTTTCTAACACTGCCAGCTTTTATGGCACAACAGACCAACTCCGTTCTTCCCTTCTTAGTTCCTGTTACATACACACACGGAGATACATACAGAGACACACCCACTCACGCATGTAGGCATTGCAACACTACAGCTCTCGTTTGGACGCAGGTTTTACTGTATTTGTGGTTTGGTTCCTTTTTTCAGTTTTTGGTAAACGATCGCTTTCATTGCACGCTGATCTCATCCATGAGTGCCCCAGTCTCCTCCCAGTTTTTAACTAATTGCAATGAATCCTTGACAAATAGTAACAAGCAAAAACATGACGCCTCAGGAATGTAGTTTTAGAAAAAAAGGTCAAAAAATCCGAGAACAGCCAAATGAGAAATCAACATATTCTGAATGAAGCGTAGACACAAAAAGAGGTGGTGACAGATATTAGACTAAAGTCAGTCGACATCTTTGGCCACATTATGAGAATTGAAAAACTGAAACATGTGACAAGAGCAATGATTTACGATAAGAGAAACATCGTAAGCAAGCTAGATGAGATATTTTTGTCGTGGCACGGAAATGTGTCTGCACATGAAATGATACAGGCTGTCGTAGATATCCAGATGTAAAGACACAAGATCGCACAAGCTACGACACACACACACACACACACACACACACATACACACCTCTGTGTGTGTGTGTGTGTGTGTGTGTGTGTGTGTGTGTGTGTGTGTGTGTGTAATATGAAAAACATCCTTAACTAACAAAAAAAATTGGGGGGGGGGGACAAACCAAACCACAAAAATAGCAAAATTGTGAACACACTGCAGCTTCAGTAATGTAGTGCTTGCCTGCGGGACCGGTAGTCATGTTTTAGGTTCTTTCGACAGATTTTGTGTAAATTTACCCATCCTACAATGTGTGCTAGGAAATGGTCTTGGAGGCAAAGACGACAAGCTTGATAGTGACCACACAGCCAGTCGAGTGTCGATTCTTCTATAACAATACGCGCATAGTGCCATATAACCAATACACTTCAAAGCTGCGGAAAGATCTTTACTTGCATGTCTCTTTATCTAAAAAGCACACACACACACACACACACACGCACGCACGCACGCACGCACGCACACAATAGGCATTGTTTTTGACTTGAATAAGTGTTGGTATTTTTACCATTCTGATTGTTATCATTAACCACCTTAGGCTTATACAAGATACAAGATTGGAAACTGCACTGACGCCTATTGTAATGGTGATGGCAATTTGGATAAAACTTTCACTTGTTGTGAGTACGAGGGAAAAATATACCAGGTATGATCATCTGTATTTCTTCCTTGTTTTGGTTATATTTTCTTTTATTTAGCTGACTCTGTGGCGAAGGGGTTACTAACGCATACACAGCTGCGGGAGATTTGGCAGCAGACAACCTTACTTTGGTTTTCTTTACAGTGGTATGAGTGCAAGTCGTTCAGAAAGCAATGGCAAACTACTGAACTTAAACTTGCCCATAAATCACAAACAGTCAAAACAAAAGGCTGGGGTTGACTGCGACGTCCTGTAAAGGATATGCAACTAACTTTAACTTAGTTACTAGCATCGCTTGTGTCGTTTTACTTCATGTATTTCACAAAGGCCGAATATCCACTGGGTTAAATGGATAACTCTGCAGCTGAACAGACAGGGCCCTCACTTGTCTTGAGAGTCGGAAATAGGTGTCAAAGGCAGAGGAAAAAGACCCCCGTGTGGATGTGGAAGTTAAGGGAAACCACCACATTATCTTCCTACGATGTCAAGAGTATTCACAGTTTAGAATCAGTGAACGACGTTAATGACTGTGTTAAGGCACCCTCGTCCGGCAGAGACAGGCATGAGTCACATGTGATACAGGATAGTCGTCAGACTACAGAGGGGAAAACCAAACCTAAAATAAATTAACTTCATATAGGAACATGGAATGTTGGAACACAAACGCAGTTAGGAAAGTTGAACAATGTTATAAGAGAAATAGAACATGTGAAAATGAAAATATATTGGTCATAAGTTAGATGAAATGGACGGAATTTGGTAAAATAAAAATTGATAAACACACAATAATTTATTATGGGGGGGGGGGGAGGATTCGCACGAAAAACGTGTAGGAATAGTATTAAATTTAAACCAAACAAAAACAAAAACAAATGTCAATTAATTGTTAGTGGTACATTTCAGATTAGGTTAATATTGTCAACATCAAAGACGAAATCAATAGAAATAATATTTAAAAAATATATGCACTAACAAAAAGCAGTAGTGATGAAGAAATACAACAGCTTTATGAGGAGGTAGAAAATGGGATATGTCTAAATAGATCACAAGAAATACAAGTAAAAATAATACTAGCAGATTTTAATGCAAAAGTAGGAAGGGGAAAATGGAGGATGTAGTGGAGAATTATGGTTTAGGTGCAAGAAACGAAAGAATGAGAGAAACTAATATAATTGGGATATACAAAAGATACGATAATTGGACACATCTTTTTTTTTTAAACATCATAAAGATCTTTAGACATGGAAAAGCCATGATAAGAAAATACTCAGCCACAGATACAGAAATAAGTTAATAAATGTTAAAACAATGCCTGGTGATGTCTGTAATCCACTATGTGGACAAACAAAAGTAATTTGAAAGGAGGAAAAAAGTGGTTGAGAATATGAGACTTAATAATGACACTATGAAGGCAGATTAAAAAAAAAAAAAACCATACAACAATACAGAGGAATTTTGAAAAATAATGTACAATGCAATAGCTAAAATACTCGTGTTTGTCATATATATATGATTTGTCATTTTATAAGTATACTAGCTGACCCGGCCCGGCTTCGCCCAGGACCTGGAGGGGATCTATCTATCTATCAGTCTGTCTGTCTGTTTGTTTGTCTGTTTGTCTGTCTGTCTGGCTGACCCAGCCCGGCTTCACCCAGTCCCTGGTGGGGAGCATCTCATTTAATTCATATACGTAGTCATATAAGCTCTCCCGTTCCCGACTATCTGTTTGTCTGTCTATCTGTCTGTCTGTCTGTCCCGGCCCGGCTTCACCCAGTCCCTGGTGGGGAGCATGTCATTTAATTCATATAAGTAGTCAAATAAGCTTCCGTTCCCGACTATCTGTCTATCTATCTGACCGGCGTGGTTTCGCCCAGCTCTTGGCGCACAGTGCTTGCTTGCTTGCTTGTGTTCGCTGGCTTGAGCTCCAACGCAAAGTCCTGTATGTCGGATGAAGACATCCTGTTGTCCAGCATCAGTGCGATGTCATACAGGACCTGAGTTTTGCGTGAGTATCCGTTGTCCCATGTCTGGCTTATTGGTGTGCAGACTGGTGGTTCCTCCCCGTACAGGCAGACACTCTCCGACTTCGGAGGAATCGGCGATCCTATTGACTTCAGCCAGGACCCCGAAGGCACTGCCCAGGACGCTCGGCGAGGACGCGTCAATAGGTCTTGGCCAGTATATAACCCGGCCCTGGTGCCTTGGAAACACCTCTGCGTCCCTTGGCGCACAGTAACTTAAAAGAATGTCCTTCCACACACCATTCAATGAAAACTGTAGAAAAAGATGGGTTACAATGTTATGCATTATACATTATTTTTATGAAAACTTTTAAAATGCCTTAAAGATTATATCATTATTTAATATAACTCATATGCCTGAAAATAACTATAGACAAAAAAATTAACAATAGTGCAAGTAAGTCCAACAATATGACTATAAAGTATATAGAAATGTTATTAAAAGTTATGCCCCTTGAAATAACTTTTCTAGAGTGAAGTGCCCCTGGCTATATAGACATTATATAATGAAAATGGAAAAGTAAATGTTATTAAATAAGTCGAAGATTTTACATTAAGAAATTATTATAGTCGGTTGCACAGGAATGAAAGGAAGACGTGTAGAAAATTTCATCTCAATCGGATGTACCGTTATCGAACGCATCCAATACCCACAAACCCACAAACAAACAAACATACACTCTGTTTTATAGATATAGATGATCAATGGGAAATGTTAAGGGACTCCATTCATCAAACAAGCAAAGAAATATCACCGGATAGAAATCAAAAGGCTATGAAAAATTGAATGACTGAAGAAATCTTAAAGTTAAATGACAAAAGTAAACAAAGTAAAAATGACAAACACGAGTATGATAAAATAAATAAAAAACAATAAAAGATAAATGTTTAAAAGCAAAAGAAAGTTGGCTAAACGTGCAGTGCTAGAACAAATAGCTAAATTCAATTTAAGATTCACAAAGTATGCACAGACAAACCGGTGAGCTCGCAGTAAGAACAATAATAGTAAACACGGGGTATTTAAAATCAAAAACAGGAAAGATGTTATTGGAGAAAGTGTGCTATAATGAAGTGGTGGAATGAGAATGTAAGAGAATTATATGATGGAGACAGAGAAGAATTAACAGAAGAAAGTAACTTAGAAGGTCCACCTACTCTAACAGAAGTTGTTGACACTGTTGACTCTCTTCTCCCTGTGGGTGGGGATGTGTGTATAGGTGGGGGATGTGTAATTGAGAGGTGGCGGATATTGGGTGGGTGAGTGGGTGTAGGTTGGCTGATGTGTGTGTGGGTGGGTGGGGAAAATTGTGAGGGTGCGGGATGTATGTGTGGATAGGTGTGGGTTGACGGGGGTATGTGTGTGTGTGTGGTTTTGTGATGTGTGTTTTGTTGGGTGGTTGCGGGTGTGTGGGTGGATGGTGGAGAATATGTGGGTGGGTGTGTGCGTGTCGGTTATGGAATGGATGTATGTGTGGGTGGGGAAATGTGTGTGGGTGGGGGATCAGTGGGTGGGTGGCGGCATGTTTTTTTGCCTGAGTCTCTGTGAGTGTGTGGGCGGCTGAGGGATGTGTGGGTGGCTGCGGGGTGTGTGGGTGGCTGCGGGATGTGAGGGTGAATGGGCGATGTGTCTCACAACATATATGCACTGTTTATGTTTACAACTTGCATTTGTCAATGTTTTTTTTTTTTTTTTCATGTGATTGTACCATACGTAATATGCATTGTTTATGCTTACAAAATCCATTTGACAATGTTTTTTTCCCCCTATGTAAATGTAACATGCACATTTGATGAATGAAAGATGAGTGATCGAAAGGGCCGAATGTAAGACGGGCCTGCGTGCCCAATTTGTTACCCTTTTAAAATAAAGTTTGTTCGTTCGTTCGTTCTCTCTCTCTCTCTCTCTCTCTCTCTCTCTCTCTCTCTGTCTCTCTCTCTCCCTCTCCCTCTCTCTCTCCTCTCTCTCTCTCTCACTCTCTCTCTCTCTCACTCTCTCTCTCTCCCTTCCTATAGCGAAGTAATAATGAGAGAGATCAAAGAGAAGAAAGGAATATTATTTGGAGGTTATAATATAAACAATAATGCTATGCAGATGACATAGTATTGAATGCGGATAATGCAAAAAGAAAGAAAAAAAAAAATAATAGTTGGACATTGTAGTAACAAAGAGTGCAAAGAAATGACTCTATTTGAGTATCAAGAAAACAGTAACAATAGTTTTATGAAAGTAAACGGTGATTCAAACATGTTAAATAACAAGAGATTCAATGCCAAACAATTAAGTAAGCTTGGACCAGACATGGTACACTATCAAATAAACACGTAGTATAATGTAAATTTCCGTTCTTTAAGCATTAACATTGTGGAAGATATCACGAAATAAAGCAAATTATACGATGACCCTATTATGGTGATATATCGTCCTCCTGTACAAATAAAATGTCACATTTGACGAAATATTATCCTTCGGCACTGAATCAGTTACACAAGTGGATACTTTTAAATAGCTAGGGACAGTTATAACATCAGATGGAAAATGCACAAGAGAGATTAGGAACAGAATAAGGCAAGCTAAAGCTGCATTTCAGAAAATGAAAGTAGCTTATGCAATGTGCTAATATCATTGAATGTAAGAATGCAAGTGCTGAAATACTATACGGAGCATGTGTTATGTTGCTGTATGGAAGTGAATCTTGGAATGTAAATGAACAAATTAGGAAGAACTTGGAAGCAACAGAAACGTGATTGCTGAGACGAATGTCGAGGATTCCTTGGACTACGTAACTTTCTTGAGTATCGTCTGTAAAGACGACAAGGTGCCACTACATGACACTGGTTTTGCGGCTTTCAGCTGTGGGATATGGCGGAACAAGAGGTACATGAACAGCTCTGACAATGTTTTTGTTTTCCTGACATTCTTACCGTGAACTGGTTTCCTTGCGCTATCATCTACAAAGACGGCAAGATGCCACTACATGCTTGCGTCCAGACACTTGTTACACGGCCTTCAGCTGTGGGATAGGGCTGAACGTCTCTAAGTCAAAATCCCCCGGTTGTCAGGGCCTGGGCGTTACTCACCTTCCGCTGCATGGAGGTGCGATGCTGAGCCGGCAGCATCTGCAGCCTACCTTATTCCAGACATACTGGTCATCATTTCCTCTGGAGAAAACAAGGCAAGGCCGACAGAGCAATCGTGCTGTATGGGCAACACATGTTCTCTGAATTCAAACTCAGGCGTTGTGCGATGGAGCTTTAGATCCAGTCCACAAACTTTCGTCTGTGAAGACGGCAAGGTACCACAACAACGTGAGTAACTCACAACATTTGTCTCAACGAGGCTAATGAAACTAGCACATTGTATAATATAATAAGAAAGTGACAAACGGCTTTCTTTGATCACGTGATTTGAAGAGAGACATTGGAGAACATCGTGACAACTGGAAATATCAATGGGAAGTGTGCACGTCAGCTTGGCCGAACGAATAAGAACGCTCGCTCTTAAACATCCGGTGTGCTGATGCCGAAGTAACGGATTCAACCCCTACATCGATCATTTCTTTTTTTACGTTCGTCGCTTTAACCTCGAGTCTAGTCCATACACGTTACTTCTAGTTGAAACGGACTAAATTTCGCGTGTGAATTAGCTTTCCCTATTATCAGGGTCCCTCGCCATCAGGCGAACCCACTCCGATTTCTGAGGTACTTGTAATTTACGTCTTCGAGTCAAGGACGAGATGTCAACATTTTAGACCAGCTAATCGATGTAAGGGTTAAACCCCATTGACAACAGCACACCGGATGTATTAGAAAGAGAGCGCTTATCCATTCGGTAATGTTGACCTCCATGCAGTTGATGAATGGAGTCCTAAGAACTACATTAATGCTAGATCATGGATATATGAGGTGCCAACACCAGTTGATGAATGGATTCCTAAGAACTACATTAATGCTAGGTCCTTGATATATGAGGTGCCAACACCAGTTGATGAATGGATTCCTAAGAACTACATTAATGCTAGGTCACAGATATATGAGGTGCCAACACCAGTTGATGAATGGAGTCCCAAGAACTACATTAACGCAAGGTCACGGATATATGAGGTGCCAACACTAGTTGATGAATGGAGTCCCAAGAACTACATTAATGCAAGGTCACGGATATATGAGGTGCCAACACCAGTTGATGAATGGAGGCCTAAGAACTACATTAATGCTAGGTCACGGATATATGAGGTGCCAACACCAGTTGATGAATGGAGGCCTAAGAACTACATTAATGCTAGGTCACGGATATATGAGGTGCCAACACCAGTTGATGAATGGAGGCCTAAGAACTACATTAATGCTAGGTCACGGATATATGAGGTGCCAACACCAGTTGATGAATGGAGGCCTAAGAACTATATTAATGCTAGGTCACGGATATATGAGGTGCCAACACCAGTTGATGAATGGAGGCCTAAGAACTACATTAATGCTAGGTCACGGATATATGAGGTGCCAACACCAGTTGATGAATGGAGTCCTAAGAACTACATTAATGCTAGGTCACGGATATATGAGGTGCCAACACCGGTTGATGAATGGAGGCCTAAGAACTACATTAATGCTGGTTTTCAGATATATGAGGTGCCAACACGAGTTGATTAATGGAGTCCTAAGAACTAAATTTATGCTAGGTCATAGATATATGATGTGCCAACACCAGTTGATGAATGGAGCCCTAAGAACTACATTAATGCTGGTTCACGGATATATGAGGTGCCAACACCAGTTGATGAATGGAGCCCTATGAAATACATTAATGCTGGTCCTCAGATATATGAGGTGCCAACACGAGTTGATGAATGGAGTCCTAAAAACTACACTAATGCTAGGTCACGGATATATGAGGTGCCAACACCAGTTGATAAATGGATTCCTAAGAACTACATTAATGCTAGGTCACAGATATATGAGGTGCCAACACCAGTTAATGAATAGAGTCCTAACAACTACATTAATGCTAGGTCACGGATATATGAGGTGCCAACACCAGTTTATGAATGGAGGCCTAAGAACTACATTAATGCTGGTTCACGGATATATGAGGTGCCAACACCAGTTGATGAATGGAGTCCTAAGAACTACATTAATGCTGGTTCACGGATATATGAGGTGCCAACACCAGTTGATGAATGGAGCCCTATGAAATACATTAATGCTGGTTCTCAGATATATGCGGTGCCAACACCAGTTGATGAATGGAGTCCTAAGAACTACATTAATGTAAGGTCACGGATAAATGAGGTGCCAACACCAGTTGATGAATGGAGTCCCAAGAACTACATTAATGCAAGGTCACGGATATATGAGATGCCAACACCAGTTGATGAATGGAGTCCCAAGAACTACATTAATGCTAGGTCATGGATATATGAGGTGCCAACACCAGTTGATGAATGGAGTTAGTTAGTTAGTTAGTCGACAGATCATCCTCATTGCACATCGAACCATTCAGTCCATAAGTGCTCGGATCCCCTCCTCAGCAAATCCCGCAGCGTGTAGCTGCTAACGACGCCAGTTCTGTGTTTGTTTATCAATCTTCTTTGGCTTCCTGAGTAGTGTTCTTGTTTGGCCACCCCTCTTTTAATTTGCTGCTCTAGCAGTCTGGCCATTGTTGTAGATTCACTGTCATCACTTGGTTCTCGCAAAAGTCTTACTTCTCGTAGAGCATTCAGAATGTCAGCCTGGTCCATGGCGCGTCCGCCCTCCACAGTAGCCTCACCTGCGAGCTTGTCAGCTCTGGCACGAAGATGAAACTAATCTTTGCCAGCCGAGACCGCTCCAGAGGTAGCTACCATTCTCTTCGGATCGACCCCTCCTCTATCCTCTTGATCATGTTCATTGAGTCGCTAAGGAAACAAGCCCTAGTGAATGTCTGTGTCTCGAGCCATGTTATTGCTTTACTTACTGCCACGTCTTCCATGGTCAGGCTACTTGTGGTTTCAGTGAAAGCACCAGAGTCCTCCTTCACAATTCTCCCTCCGGCCCGAGCTGTAAAGACCCATGAGCTTCTCACATGTCGGACGACCGACCCATCTGTGTAGATGACCGCGTCACTGTCTAGCGAATTCTCGAAAATCAACGCTTGTACTTTAGCCTCCACAGCAGCCTGATTTTCTTGTCTGTATTTCCTATATAGTTGGATGCAAACTGAAAAGGATGTGCAGAAGTCTGTTGGCACTTGCACCCACTCCTCGCCAGGTTCTAAGTCCTCAAGTGAACACACCTGTTGAAGAATGTCTTCGGCTTGACCCATCCACGACCGTCCTCTTTTTAACTTGCTGCCCTTCACCTTCCTAATTTCACTATGCAGTGGATGTTGTGTGTTTGCGTTAACTCTGAGGTAGGCGCGTGCCCTGCAAACTTGTATTCTCTCTTCAATGGTTGGAAAATCAAGAAGGTAGCGCATCGCCCTGCATGCTGTATCTCTTGTACATCCAAGAACAATGCGCATAGCTTCATTCTGTATCCTTTCCATCCTTTCTATCTGCTTATGGCTGAGAGTCAGGATTGCCATTGCATACTCCAAAACAGACATGACCAGCCCCTCGTACAGAAGACATAGATGGCGCTGCTCACAGTTTGCTGCCGCCATCACCCGCATCGCAGCCAAACCCCGCTTGGCCTTTGTTATCACCTGGTCTATGTGCACATTATAAGCAAGGCTTCGATCAAACCGTATCCCTAGATAATTCATTGCCTGCGTTCTTTCCACCGTCTCTGAACACAGCATTACAGTTGGTGTTGGAGTGTTGACAATATGATTATTCAACGAGAACCAAGTCACTGTTGCCTTTGTTGGGTTGACCATTGCCCCAGCTTCATAAAACCAAGTACTTATGCGATTGTTTTCGGTTTGTAGTTCCACAGCATCCTGCTCTCTATCCTTACCCTGACGATACACTAAAACATCATCGGCATATGACAATGTCCTGCCAGGTCCAGTGATCTGCTCACTGGTGATTCTCACTGTGTAGGCGTTGAACAGTACCGGGGATAATGGTGATCCCTGTGGTAGGCCAGGATATATTGTTGTTGGTTCCGAAGTCCAACTGCCACATCTAAAAACTACTTTCCGTTGGAAGAGGGCTGCAGCGATCCAACTAAGGATGAATGGACTTACTTTTAGTTCAAGAAGCTGAAACATTAAAATATCCAATGGTACTCTGTTGTATGCGTCCTCAAGATCAATCGCTGCAGCAAAGGTTTCAATGCCTGAGTGGAAACCTTCATAGACATCATGGGCAAAGACTGCTGCATTGGTCCAGGTTTCTCTTTTTGGACGGTACCCACCGAGGGTAGGTGGGAAAACACCTTGCCTCTCTAGCTGGCTTGATATCTTCCTGGCAATTACCTTCTCCAGCAGCTTGCCTATTGTATTCTGCATGGTTATAATTCGATACCCCTGAATTTTTGTGTGGTCTTTGTCAGACTTCGGCAAGGGAATCAGATAGCTGTGTAACCATTCCTCCTTGATGCTAGCACTCCCTATACTGTTGTTGTACATGTCTGCTAGTTTCTCTAGCTCATTGTCGGTACACTTATTGATGTCGTCGTATCTTATGCCATCAGGACCTGGAGCGCTGTTTTTTGATCGTCGAATTACAGCCTTGATTTCTTTCACTGTCACTGTGTCTTCATCCGAAGTGTTCTGGGCCTTGCATCTGTCTGAGGTGACCTCCTTGGCCAGATTTCGGCCTCCCATGTCTGTCTGGTTGCTCTGCTCAAGATAGCGTTCAACGATGGCTTTGCCCTTGTCCTCGTCAGTCCTCTGCCAGATGAGGTCAGCACCTTGGAAGTCAGAAATGCTCTTATTCTTGACAACACCACTCATGCTTTTATGTAGTTGCCATAACAATTTCAGTGACTTGTCTGTGCTTACTCTTTGACACACCTCTGCCCATTTTTCGCTTTTAACCACCTTGACCAGTTTCTTGAAATAGCTTACTTTTGTGTGCATCTCTCTTTCTAAGTGCATGCAGGGACTAGGATGACCAGCTCTGTTCTTCTTGGCATTTTGCCATCTCCTTACAGCACTACGCTTATCCACCCAAGCCTTCTCCACATCAAAATTCCATCACGGTGGCTGCACCCAGCTTTTTTTCCTGCCCTGAAACTTTCTGCGCTTGTCACGTCTTATTTTACTCACCACATCTTGCCCTGTACTGTCATACTGGAAAGTCTTTACCTTTAGCTTGTGCTGCCTGGTTCTGCCTTTCTCCACCAATATGATGCAAGGGTGGTGGTCGCTGCTGTGGTGTCCTAGGACACCCCATCTACACACTGTAGTGAGTGAAGGTGAAACTAGCGCCAGATCAATAGCACTGTCCTCATCGCCTGGACGGCTTGCTGTCCTGGTGACACAACCACTGTTGATACAAACCAGGTCAATGGTTTCAAGTGCAGTCTCGAGCTCCTCGCCCTGTGTATTGGAGGAAATGTTTCCCCATGATCTGCCTTTAGCCTTGAAGTCACCACAGAAAATAACATTTCTCTCGTGGCCTAATATGCCACTTAAGCACTGCCACTTCTGGGCGTCCATACTCCCATTGCGGGCATAAACATTAACCAACACGAATGGTATACTGGAATGAATGGAGTCCCAAGAACTACATTAATGCTAGGTCACGGATATATGAGGTGCCAACACCAGTTGATGAATGGAGGCCTAAGAACTACATTAATGCTAGGTCACGGATATATGAGGTGCCAACACCAGTTGATGAATGGAGGCCTAAGAACTACATTAATGCTAGGTCACGGATATATGAGGTGCCAACACCAGTTGATGAATGGAGCCCTAAGAACTACATTAACGCTGGTTCACAGATATATGAGGTGCCAACACCAGTTGATGAATGGAGTCCCAAGAACTACATTAATGCTAGGTCACGGATATATGAGGTGCCAACACCAGTTGATGAATAGAGCCCTAAGAACTACATTAACGCTGGTTCACAGATATATAAGGTGCCAACACCAGTTGATGAATGGAGTCCCAAGAACTACATTAATGCTAGGTCACGGATATATGAGGTGCCAACACCAATTGGATGCCTAGACGTGTCTTTCTTTCCTCAGCTAAGATCAAAGATTCATGAAAGTGATTATAATTTCCTTACTAATAAATCATATTTTCCTTACTCATATATTATAGTTTCCTTTCTAGTGCAAAGCATTGCTATATGGATACATCTACAGATTAACAGTTATTAAATGAAACTGTAAAGAAACAACAAACTTACTAATTCTCTTACAATAATTAATTAAGTAGACATTCTTTTATCGCGATTGTTCACGAGTCTTTACTGGGAAATTTCAGTTGAAGACATCGTATAACCTGGATGATTGTACTTACCTATACTGCCAACAAAATGGTCAAGTTGAAATCAGCATGGCCTCATGTGCGTATCCGGATTGTGATTTCCCGCAGAAGATTGAAGGCCAGTGCTGTCTAGTGTGCGGTGACGAATAGATGAGATCTGCCAATACCATGGGCCTTTTATTATTTAGAATTTACGATTCTATGTTTGAATACAAATGTCATGGTGTTAAAAGCAAATAAATATATGTGTACGAATTAAGACATATGGCTACAGTTGTGAATTGTTACTTGTGTTTATATAATGACAATGATGTATAACAAAAGGTATGTTAGTTTATGAGTTGAGTTGAGTTAAGAACCGACATCACTGCACTCAGGACATTCCCACACGTGCTCCGTCCCCTCGTTCAACAGCCAGCGAAGATTCATACTACTAATCGTTCCCACCGCTATCTGAATGGAAGTTCTCCTTGTCTTCCCTCTCAGTTTCGAGATTCTTCGAGAACCCCTGCCAATACCCAGTAATCTCATTCTTTCTACATACGAGTTCTCAGTCTGTTCCCCCGCCTTCTCCACCTGGCCCCACAAGCGTATGCCCATTTCACACTTGTCCATAGGTAATCTACCAACAAGATGTGCATTGCTTGCCAGCCTATCAGCCTGTTCATTCCCCTCGCAACCCCGCATGACCAGGGCAAAATATCTTTACAATTCTCACAATCAATGACCTCTGAAGCGACGATAGCCATTCCACACGAAACATTCTTTTCTCCACCTTATTAACCATACTCTTTGAATCCGTAATGAATACAATGTATGTTGCAGTAATCTCCTCTAACCAACGTAAAGCCGGTGTTACTGCTTCCACCTCCATTCTCATGCTGGAGGTCGTAGTCTCAAATGCCAGATTCTCCTTTTTCAAGACTCGTCCATTAGCCTTTGCAAAGAAACCCCAACCACCACGTCTGTTTCTCTCTTGATGTGTGTTACTCTGAATCAATTGTTGCACTTCAATCTCAGTGGCCATTCTCTGCACTCAGACCCAGTGTTACTATTACATAGTGCCAGTCCGCCTTATTTACCGGAACTTCAACCCACTCTTTTCCACGATTGAGGGTCTCTAGATCACACACCTGTCGTATAGACAGTTCTGCCTGTGCCATTCAGGACCTGCTTCATTTTATTCTATGACCCTTGACCATATCCATGGCTGCATGCAGCGGGTGATCCCTATCTGCAGCAACTCTCAGGTACCATTTGGCGTGAAGGACCCATTCCTGTCCGTCATTGCTAGTAGCGCCAGGATACGCCTCATGAATATAATTGGTGTTTCCTTTGTGCACCCCAGGATTACCCGAATTGCAGCATTATGCGTGCGCTCCAACCTTTCAAGCTGGCTCTTTGGTACTGTCAGCAGCCCCAAACCATACTCAATAACAGAAATTATTAACTGCTGAAAGATCCTGTCAAGTATCCTGTGCCCTACCCCGGTTGCTGCCATCGCCCTCAATGCATTAAGTCCCCTACCAGCCTTCACCACCAAAGCCTCCACATGATCCTTAAAAGACAAACACCTGTCAAAGGTGATACCCAAGTACTTCAATTTACTCCCTCTACTAAGTCCGGTTATCCAGGGAGTACAACACAACGATGCCTTGTCTGGGTTTATATCGGTCCCGCGTCCCTGCACCACTCTGCCACATGTAAGACTTCAGCCAAACTGGTCCTGTCTTTACACTGTCTGTACACTAGTAGTAGTACGTCATCTGCAAATGTTAAGATTCTACCAACATCTGGTGTTTCAATAGCTGCGACTTCGCTGGTGTAGACATTAAAGAGCACTGGGGACATGGCAGGTCCCTGTGGCAACCCAGGTGTAATAGTACAGGTGTCAAAAGTCCAGGAACCCATGTGCAGTGCAACCTTACGCTCATAAAGGACTGCCGCAACCCATCTGACAAGGCAATGCATACCTCCATGTCCAACAGAGAATATATCAACCGATCATACCTGACCCTGTTATATGCATCCTCCAGGTCAAGAGCTACTGCCACTGTCTCTTGTTTATCCTGGAAGCCCTCGTAGACATCAAATGCAAATGTTGCCGCATTGGCCCAAGTGTCCTTCCCAGGCCGGTAACTCTAGAGCCTTCTGGGAAGCAGATTACGACTTTCCAAATGCCGCTGGAGCCTGTGTGCTACTATCATTTCGAGGACTTTGCCATAGGTGTTTTGCAGGGTTATGATTCGGTATCCATTAAGTCTGGAGTGATCTCCTTTAAATCCCCATCATTAATGTTACTCATATGGGTGTACCTCACCTCATCTAGGCATGGCGCTGTGTCTTTAACCCTATTAAGTACTCGTCTAATATCCTCCACCGTAACCTCACAGACATCTTTCCTAGTGACCGGTGACAAGTCTTCTCTGACCATATCTCTAATAGCCCTATCTTGCTGATGCGTCTGTTTTGAAAATCGTTCAAGAAAAACCTGCCCTTTGTCCTGGTCAGTTGTCATAGGTCGGTTGTTATCATCATAAACGATACCATGTGTACCAGGAATCGCTTGTCTGTTCATCTGCCGGTGCTGCCTCCAGAATTTACCCAATGTTACATCCCCGACGACTTCATTTATAAACTGTTCCCACTGCATCCTTTTTGCCCAGCTGCCTGAATTTTTAAATCCTGCACATGTACTTTTGTATATCTTTCTTACTCCTCCAATTCTGTTTCAACTGAATTAGTTATTCTCCCCACCCTCTGCCAATTCCTTATGGCCGCCCTCTTTTTCCTCCATGAATTCTCCACTTCTGGGGTCCACCATGGTGGTTGAGTGAAGATTCTTCTTGATGGTTTAGTTCTTCCCTGTGATCTAAGGCGCCCCAGGAGCAAAGAGTGGTCGCAATCATAACTGAAAACCCTGTGGGCTCTTATAGCCCTGACTGTGCTGGACTTACGTGTGGGTGGGTGATAGTGTGTGGTGTGTGGGTGGGGGATATGTGTGGGTGAATAGTGGTTGTGTGGATGATTGGGGGAAGTATGTGGAGGTGTGTGGGTGGGGGATGTGTGTGTGGATGGGTTATGTGTGGGTGGGGTGTGTGAGTGGCTGAGGGATGTGTAGGTTGGTGAGGGGTGTGTGTGTGTCGGAGCGGGATGCGTGAGTGGGTGGAGGATGTGTGTGGGTGGGGGTATGTGTGATCGAGAGATGTTTGGTTAGGGGATGGGTGGTTGGGTTGGGTGGTTGGGGGTGTGTGGGTGCGTAGTGGAGGATGTGTGGGTGAGTGAGTGTGTGGGTGTTGGTGGATGGGTGGGGAATGTGTGTGTGGGTGGGGAGATGTGTGTGGTGTGTTGGTTGGGGATATGTGTGTGGTGTGTTGTTGGTGGATGTGTGTGGGTGAGGGATTTGTGTGGTGTGTGGGTGGGGGTATGTGCGGGGTGTGTGGGTGAGGGTATCTGTGTTGGTGTGGGTGGAGATATTGTGTGGTATGTGGGTGAGGGATAATGTGTGGTGTGAAGGTGGGGGATATGTGGTGGTATGTGGGCGTGGGATATGTGGGTGGGGGATGTGTGTGTGTGGTATGTGGGTTGGGAATATTGTGTGGGTGGGGGATGTGTGTGGTGTGCGGGTGTGGGGTATGTGTGTTGTGGGGGATGTGGGTTAGGACATGTGTGGGTGGGTGGAGGGTGTATGTGTGGATGATAGGGTGTGTGAGAGAGAAGATTGGAGATGTATATGTGGTTAGGGAGATGTTTGTGTGTGTGTGGGTAGGGAGATGTCAGTTGGTGGGGATGTGTGTGATTGGTTTGGAGATGTGTGAGTAGGTGCGCGATGTGTGGGTTGGTGGGGCATGTGTGTGGATGGGGAATATATGGTCGATGGAGGTGTGGTTGGGGGATGGGTGGTTGGGGGTGTGGGTGGGTGGGTAGAGGATGTGTAGGTGGGGAATGGGTGTGTGGGTTAGGATGTGTATGTGGTTGGGCGTGGGATCTGTGTGGGTTGCTGGGGGATGTTTTTGTGGGTGGTGAGTGTGTGTGGGTTGGGGGAACGGGTGAGGGCAGTGTGTGTGTGGGTGGGGGATGTGTTGGAGGGGATGGGTCGGTTGGGGGGTATGTATGTGTCCCTGGGTGTGTGTGTTTGTGTGTGTGTGTGTGTGTGTGTGTGTGTTTGGGTGGAGGTGTGTGTGTGTGGGCGGGTGGGTGGGTGATGTGTGGGTAGGTGGGAGATGTGCTTCATAACATAGTAATTTGCATTGTTTATGTTTACAACATTCATTCCACAATGTTTTTTTTTCTTCCTATGTGAATGTATAATGTGCTTGATGAACGAAAGATGAGTGATTGAAAGAGCATAATGTAAGACGGGCCTGCGCGCCCAATTTGTGACCCTTTTAAAATAAGGTTGATTTGACTTGATTTGATTTGATTTATCAGTACAGAGCAAAGGAGGTGGTCGTTACAATGATCCCTGTCACGGGGCGGCTGACCGCTCTGGTGTATAAGCGAGACTGTTTGTTTGGTGTGCAGGTCTGATGCCTTGGGGTATTAGTTATACTATCATCATCATCAAGTCGCCACCATGGTTTCTTCTCCTCACTTTACATTACTGATTGTTAGACTCTGCCATTTTACACAAAATACGCCAACTTACTATTAAACACAACTCCACTCTCCTGTGGAAATGTAACTCAAACTCGGATTTTAGGTTTCTGTTACTATATTCATCTCGACACTACAGCATGGACATATCCCATATACCATCATGTATTTCACATTGCCATAACCACCACATTTCTATACATTAACTAACATAAAAGAGTGGCTCCATTTTGGCCGCATCCCTTCTCGACATGGTCCGCACTTGACCAAACCACAGTCGAGAATGCCTTGTCCGGATCTCGCTTTTTGTTGACCGCGAAGTGAGTCCCAGCGTTTTCACGGTGTGTGAAAAGTATCCACTTTTCACGATCCAGGTGTCCATTTACTGAACACTGCCATAACCTCTGACCTCATCTAATTTGGGTTGTTGTTGTTGTTTGTCAATCAAGAATGATTATGACCATTCATTTCATCCAGTGGGGCTGAAAGTATGGAGCCGTGAGTTCAAAGATGGCTGATAAGGCCTATTTTGGCTCGAAATGTTCTTTGACAATGTGGACAAAGAATGCTTGACGTTCCAGGATTATGATCTCCTGCAGTGGTTTTTCTGTCCAGCCTTTTCTTCATAGCTTCTGCAGTCCTGTTTGCTTCACAAGTGACTGCACCCTTATGTAATGATGTTCGCCACGAATTACGGTCTTTAGCAGCAGTCTCCCAGGTGTCAAGATGAATTCCAAAAGCTTTAAGTGAGATTTTCAGAGTTTCTTTAAAGCGTTTCCTCCGCTAGCTGTAAAAAAATGTGTTTAGGGAGCCTGTGATCTGGCACGCGAGTTAAGTGACCAGCCCAGCGAATCTGATTTTTCATAAGCAGAGTGTGGATACTGGACATGGATGCTCTTTCTAGAACTTCAGTGTCTGGGATCTTATCTTGCCATTTAATCTTCAATAGCTTCCTAAGGCAGCCTGTGTGGAAGTGGTTTAATTTCCTAGCGTGTCGCTGATAAACAGTCCAGGTTTCACAAGCATATAGCAGTGTGAATAATACAACTGTTTTATAGACTTTCAGCTTTGTTTGCAGGCTTATTCAATTTCTGTCTCCCCTTAACAAGCTTTGAAAGGCATTCTGTGTATGCTGCTGGCTCAATAATTTTAAAGACCGTTCAGCAATCTGTGGGTGTTACCTTTAATATCATGTCGGTCTATTCACCCTTTCGTTGTTTGTTAATGGCATTTCTTAATCTCTCGAGGATGCTAGTAATTAATACTTTCCTAGTGACTGACAATACCATTATTACACTTTAATTTGGCAGACTCTAGCGTGTCTTTCTTTGGCAACTACACCAGATATCCCTCACTCCAGTCTGCCGATATTTCTATAGTCTTGCAAACTCTGCTAAATATTTTGTAATGTTAAATCACAACAATGCAAATACAATAATAATTATTGAATAAAAGTCTCAACAACTACCAATGATGAAAGTAACGATTTGATAAAAATTATCACAAGTATTACTTTCATAGGAGCCATATTTTTTTAAATGTTGCATATCCCTGGCAAAATCATAACTAAAATAAATAAATTTAGAGTAGGAACATGGAATGTTAGGACATTAAATGAGCTAGGAAAGTTGACCAATGTTCTAAGAGAGATGGATAGCATGAAAATGAATATACTGGGAATTAGTGAGATGAGATGGAAGGGATCGGGCAAAATTATAGCTGACAATCACACAATAATTTATTCTGGAGGGGATACACATGAAAAAGGTGTAGGAATAATATTAGACGAAAAAACAGCCAAGTCAATTAATGGATACTGGTGTATTTCAGATAGAGTTATTATGGTAAAAAATCAAAGGCAAACCAATAGACATAAATATTATACAAGTATATGCACCAACAGCAAGCAGTAGTGATGAAGAAATACAACACTTTTACGACGAAATAGAAATGGCGATGGCTCAAATTGGATCACAAGAAATAAAGATAATACTTGGTGATTTTAATGCAAAAGTAGGAAAGGGAAAAATGGAGGATGTAGTGGGGAATTATGGTTTAGGTACAAGAAATGAAAGAGGGGAAAAGCTAATAGAATGGGCAAATATCAATGATATGATAATTGGAAACACATGGTTTAAACACCATAAAAGACGACTGTACACATGGATAAGCCCTGATAAGAAAATACGCAACCAAATTGACAACATACTAATTAATAAAAGATTTAGAAATGCTTTAATTAATGTAAAGACAATGCCTGGTGCTGACTGTAATAGTGATCATGTACCACTATGTGGACAAATAAAAGTAAGATTAAAGAGAGGGAAAAAAATGGTTAAGAACATGAGACTTAATAAAGAGGTTCTGAAAATAGATAAAGAAATGCAAGAACAATACAGAGTGACTGTGAAAAATAGGTACAATGCAATAACTAAAATACAGAGTATAGATGAACAATGGGAAATGTTAAGGGACTCCATTCATCAAACTAGCAAAGAAGTATTACCGGAGAGAGGCAAAATAGCTAAGAAAAAATGGATGAATGAAGATATCTTAAAACTGATGGACAAAAGAAAACAGAGTAAAAATGACAAACAAGAATACGCTAAGATAAATAAAGAAATAAAAGATAAATGTGGGAAGGCTAAAGAAAGTTGGTTAAACGAGCAATGCAAAAAAAATTGAATTAAATACCACTAAAGATACAAAAAATATGCACAGACAAATCAGTGAGCTTACAGGAAGAAAAATAAGAATAAATACAGGGTGTTTGAAATCAAAAACAGGAAAGATAATATTAGAGGAAGATGCTATAATGAAGAGGTGGAATGAGTATATAAGAGAATTATATGAAGGAGAAAGGGAAGAATTAACAGAAGATAGTAACTTAGAAGGTCCACCTATTCTGAAAGAAGAAGTCGCTGACGCTATGAAACGTATGAAGAAAGGAAAAACAGCTGGGCCAGATGAAATCACAATAGAAGAATTAGAAGTGTTGGGAGAATTTGGACTAGATATATTAACCAAAATGTTGAATGATATTTACAGTAGTGGATATTTACCCAGTGATATGCTGAAATCTGTATTTATAGCTATACCAAAAAGACCAGGAGCAATTGATTGTGCAGATTTTCGTACAATTAACCTTATAAACCATATCACTAAGCTTCTACTCAGAATCATAATGAGAAGAAACAAAAAGAAAATAAAAATGGAAATTAGTGAAGAACAGTATGGATTTGTGGAAGGAAAGGGCACAAACAATGCAATTTATACATTACGGACACTAATAGAAAGGTCAATAGAGAAACAGAGAGACATATATTTGTGCTTCATAGATTATACTAAGGCATTTGATAAAGTAAAACATGATGAACTGATTATAATGTTGGAAGATATCAACATTGATGGAAAAGATTTAAGAATAATAAAGAATGTTTACTGGAACCAAGTAGCAGCAATTAAAATGGGAAATAAAGAGGGTAATTACGTACAGATAAAGCTAGGAGTACGACAGGGGTGTGTCTTGTCACCAGATCTTTTCTCCCTGTATAGAGAAGTAATAATGAGAGAGATCAAAGAGATGCCAGGAATACTAGTTGGAGGTTATAATATAAATAATATACGCTATGCAGATGACACAGTATTGGTGGCGGATAATTCAACAGACCTACAGCAATTATTAGACGTTGTAGTAACAGAGAGTGCAAGGAAAGGACTCTCCTTGAAAATCAAGAAAACAGTAACAATGGTAATATCAAAGAAAATGGTGACACCAAAATGTGACATAGAAATAGAAGGAAAAATCCATAACCAAGTGGATAATTTTAGATACCTAGGGGCATTTATACCATCAGATGGAAGATGTATAACATAGATTAGGAGCAGAATAGGGCAGGCAAAAGCCGCATTTCAGAAAATGAAGAGTATCTTGTGCAATAAGTCACTATCACTGAATGTAAGAATGAGAGTGCTGAAATGCTATGTAGAACCAGTTTTGCTTTATGGCAGTGAATCTTGGAATGTAAATGAACAAAGTAAGAAGAAATTAGAAGCAACAGAGATGTGGTTCCTGAGACGAATGTTGCGAATTCCTTGGACTGCCAGAGTAACTAACGACGACTGCCTGAAACAGGCTAATGAAACTAGAACATTATATACAACAATAAGACAGAGACAAACATCTTTCTTCGGTAACGTGATGAGAAGAGAGGCATTGGAGAACATCGTAACAACTGTAAAGAGCGAGGGGAAGAGAGGCAGAGGCAGACCAAGAGAAATGATGCTGGATGGATTGAGACGGTGGCATGGAGGAATATCAGCAGCAGAGTTGATCCAGAACTCCAAAGACCGAGGTCTGTGGAGAGCCATGAACGCATACGCTAGCTGGCACGGCACTTGATGATGATGATGATATCCCTTGCAGGACGTTGCAGTCAACACCAGCATATTTCAGCTGCTGTTGATGTACTAGGACATTTTACGTTCAGTAGTTTGCCATTGTTTCTGAACGACCGGCTCCCATACCAACACGCTATAACACAACGCGACACGGTCTTCTGCACAAATCGGTCGCGGCTGCGTTTCGAACGCCTGGTAAGCGGCTCACGAACCGCATTCGCAAGCCATTGGCCACGGAGACAGGCAGGAGCCATATACGGACCTGGAGAAAAAAAACATAATCGTTGTCATATTTCTCTTATTTGCTCTGTCAAAACGTAATAAGTATAATCACAAAATTCATAATTGGGATACTTTCAGAGAAGCCAATAAAACATGGTGGCTCCTTTGCGACAGAAAGAGTAAAAAAGGTGCACATATTATTGTCATCTTTTATACAGAGATTATATAGTATACTAATCATAAACATGTCAAATTAGACAAACAATGCTTCAAAGTTGGCAAATAATATTGGGTTATTTAGCTCAATAGACACGCCTGGTATATTGATTAAATCATCACTCGCGATAGAATTAGCCAAACTGGAAATCGTTTCTTTATCTCAATTCAGAACAAAAGCCACTGTACGTTACAAATAAATATAGGATGTAAAGAACCAGTGAAGTGTAACATGAGTAATCGCTTAAGTTAAAATTACTTTGATTATGATTTCTACCAGGTGTTCGGAGCAATCATGAAAAAGTTATGAAAACATGTATCAGTTAAACAGCAGCTTTCACACCCTTAGTTAGATCAGGGGAAAAAAAATAGAATTCTAAGTTAATTGCTTTACGTCGAAGGATATTGTGCTGTCTGCATGACAGGGGGGATTGCTTCCTGGTCGATTTATTTCGTTGGCAACAAACAGTCTGTGATGCGTTTTATTTACCTTGAGCGAATGCTTTTATCAGCATTTTCTTCAACTCAATATTTTTATAGACCGTTCGGCAATCAGTGGGTGTTATGGTCAATATCACGTCGGTCTCTTCACCCCTTCGTTGTTTGTTAACGGCATTTCTTAATCTCTTTAGGATGAACGTAGTTAATTCTTTCCCGTGTTGTTTGTCTAATGTTTAACGTACACTACTGAAGTGTTATTGTCGACAGTTCCTTGCCACACACACACACACACACACACACACACATGCACGCACGCACGCACGCACGGACATACATACATACATACATACATACATACATACATACATACATACATACATACATACATACATACATACATACATACATACATACATACATACATACATACATACATACATACATACATACATACATACATACATACATACATACATACATACATACATACATACATACATACATACATACATACATACATACATACATACATACATACATACATACATACATACATACATACATACATACATACATACATACATACATACATACATACATACATACATACATACATACATACATACATACATACATACATACATACATACATACATACATACATACATACATACATACATACATACATACATACATACATACATACATACATACATACATACATACATACATACATACATACATACATACATACATACATACATACATACATACATACATACATACATACATACATACATACATACATACATACATACATACATACATACATACATACATACATACATACATACATACATACATACATACATACATACATACATACACTCACACACACACACACAAACGTACACACACAGACCTACACACATGAATTTAATTTCAATCAGGATGTCTTCACCTTTTGTGTTTATAATCATTCTACTTCAATATCCATTTGCTGTTAGATAGATCTGGGTTTTCTCCTGTCCGCCCACGTTTAATTTACTATACATGTGAAGTAGAAATGTCCTTGAAGCTTGATTTGCTGAGTAGCCGATCTTCACATCCATATGCTACCACATGAAATATTCAAGGTTTTGAAATTCTAAAGCACAATTTACTGATTTCATGATTTGTTTATGAAACCATATGCTGACAATTGAAATATCTATTCTATAAAATCGGTTGTATTTGAAAAAGATATTTTTATAGGCTGAATCACTTTTTAATTTCTTGTTACTAAATTTCTATGGCACGTTAATTATATTCATGCATTTTGTTTGTTCCCTTGATTACATTTGCTCGCATTGTTCAGTGTATTTTATTGTGGTGTCAGCTTGGAGAAATGCCGTAATTTATTAGACCCACAATAATACAGCGAAACATTGCATTATGCCTTTTCATTTTACTGTTACTGTTTCCAAACTGACGTGGCAAGGCCTTAGGTTCGTACGGAATACGATCGGCGTTGCCAGTTGTGGGTTGTTGTTCAATCTTTAAATCACAAATCCCGAAACAACCAAATAAATCAATTTGCTATTTCTGGTTTTTTTTTTTCTTTTTCTTGACTATATTGAATTCGCTAGTGGACTTAATTCACAGAAAATCTATCCACATTGATTCAATACTGAACTGTGTACTGCTCCTATTGATGTGTTTTGCATCCATTCAATTGCATTGACATTCATGAATGAGAATAAAAAATAATGAAACCATTAACGTGCGTGTATTGGTGTCCTTCTTGTGTGAGAAAATTCTCATTTGGGATCATGTGTATAGTGTTGGAGAACACATGCATCATCATAGACTATAAGAGTCTCCGTGGCGAAGTAGTCAAGCAATCTCACTCGGGCTCCGAGAGTTGTGGGTTCGATTCCGGGCCGCGTCTTTCGGTTCACGAGTGCATTTTTCGGAGACTCCTGGCATCGTCGCTGGAGCCACGGAGTTCGCGGTTTGTGCGACTCTTTTGGCAGACCGCCTCCAGAAAGAGACTAAGCCATATGGGATAAAACCAGGTGCAATGAAGTCGACCCTGTCGACTTTTAAGCGACTTAAGCGACTAGACTATAGATAATGGTTCGGTAGAGGGTGACCAGAGGATCTGACTGACACTCAGTACTCCGCGGAAAGGCCAGACGGGCACGTAATCAGACTGCAGCTGGTACTATTAGTACTGGGAATCGTCGTTGGCTGATGAAGATAAAGACGAAGCATGTATGAGAATGTCCCGTGTTCTTGATTCAACTCAAACAGCACAATTGTTTATATTTTCGGATAAAAGTAATATTCTGACGTATTTGAATGCAATCTATATACTATTATGTATGACAAACAGAGCGAGCACGCTGACGTAATTTGAAAGTAGTCATTATATTTTCGGATAAAAGTAATATTCTGACGTATTTGAATGCAATCTATATACTATTATGTATGACAAACAGAGCGAGCACGCTGACGTAATTTGAAAGTAGTCAATATACTATTATGTATGACAATCAGAGCAGGCGCGCTTGCCTAGTTGATAGCGAATCGCGCTAGTAAAGTCATTAGTAAGGCTTGGCACTGTTTGACGCCTAGGCTCGTCTCTTAGAAAATGAGAGAAAGACAGGCCACTTATTCTTCCGTGCACCCAGGCCTAGAAAATGTGATGACACTATCACATTACATATATCACATCAGAGATATCACATCACATGACCGATATCACATGACATATGTCACATGACAGATATCGCTTCACAGATAACACATCAGAGATATCACATCACAGATATCACATGACATATGTCACATGACAGATATCACATCACAGATATCACATAACAGATATCACATCACAGATATCACATCGCAGATATCACATCGCAGACCCGGGATAAATTATTTTATTATTATGTCCAACAGCTGCACTTAATTGTATTTTGTGGACTATTTTCCGCCATTATTAAAACCACGCTGTAATTGAATCGCTTATAAAATATGTTTCACCTTGAATATAAACGGCTATATAAGTTACGCACTTCTGTTGACGCCACTGTTATTTCAACAACAACAACAGCTGCCAGCAGAATGAACTTCTTAAAAATGCCAACCTACTTTGTCTTGTTGTCTATGACAATTTTGACAAATGTGGCACTGGTATTATCTTATGATTGCTCGTATTCTGGGAAGGTCTACAAGGCAAGTATTATTATATTTTCTCCATTTTTTACAGGTCAAGATATGAAAGTGAATCATCTCAGACACAACTGGCAGCCACATGCCAAGGAGCATTTGCGTACGTTGTGTATGGCAGATTTCAAATAAGCAGGAAATACTTGCACCGGCAATAGATCTCATGATGCATATCACTCTGTAGACATCTTTTATGGACTGTGGCCATAATTCGTGGCTGGTAAACTGGATTGCAGCTGCACTGATGGAAAGGAATGTGGCATATGAACCACTTCATTGATATCATGGCATGCTCACGGCTTTCGAGTATCAACTGAGTTCTACATCTATACAGTAAAACTATACAGAATATAAATCGCTAGACCAGGACGAACCTTGACGTACGCAGATGATGCCTTACTGCATCGTACCAAGGTCTTACTAAAAGTGACCAATAATGAAAGACTGTCATTTCACGTTAATCTGATTGATCTCAAAGGAAGCCGAATAAAAGGAGAGAGTGTGTAGTCATAGGTGGCGCAAGCAGAAGATAACATCGGGAAGTGTATCTCAGTCAAGCAGATACACAGGGGCGGGCATGGATTGACAATGGCAGGTGTAAGAGCAGATTCCACCAAGTAATTATCACATTGGCCAGAGAGTGTAGAGTAGAGAGTGGTGTAATGGGATGACAGAATTGGAGGTCCGACAGCTAACAGATGAAACTTCCGACACAGGAGACGCAAAAGTGTACGTCGGTGGTTCTGAGCATCGTGGAGAGAAATCTGACTGTGCATTCTCAGATACAGTTAGTGGGAACGTCATCTATGAGCGTAATGGAGCCTATAGGTATGAAAACTCAAGCATGAAGATAGAGGTGGCTGCGATTAATGCTGTGTTGATGTGGCTAACGGGTACTCGGATCACCAGAGCTGCCATAGTGTCTGATTTTGAGTCCGTATTGCGTGAAGTTCAAAGCAGACATCAGATGTGACATGGTTGGTACTAAACAGAGTCACTTAACTCCTACGTAGTCACAAATGGGTGTAACTTCCGGGTCATGTTTGAATATGACATAACGCGCGAGGTGATATGTTGGCTTCGAAAGCGCCAGTTTCTGGAACATTCACGACGGATAAGGTAAACGTTCTGACGACTATTCATGAACGACTGTGAGTTGAAGATACAGTAAAAGATAAACAATATACTTAATGGTGTCTGAGTCTAGATTTTAGAGTGGTTCCAACAAGGAGGGGCGAGACTACAACGGGAGTATGTTAGTAGCGAGATCAGCATCTACATCCTACCACAGTTGCTGAAGGAGATGGAACATTTATGGGCTTGTTCGGAGTGCTGCGATTCCGATTCTTAGAGAATATACAATGACAGACTATATTGCCAATGTTAGGCATATACTGTTTGCCTATTGTTTGTTTATTCTTGCAAATGATTAAGATAAATATCTTAGACCAATTTCCATACGGTCGAGAGGCAGAACGGATAAACTTTATTGTAAAATGGTTAAGCATCTGTTAATCACTGTCTAAAGAGAGAACACAATCTGGGCAGGAACGTGACATCTATAGGACAGCCACTGTGTCATAACCATGCACCAATCACAGTGTCATAACCACGCATCAATCACATTGCTATAGCCATTCACTAATCACAGTGTCATAACCACGCACCAATCACAGTGTCATAACCACGCACCAATCACAGTGTCATAACCACGCACCAATCAGTGTCATAACCATTCACCAATCACAGTGTCATAACCACGCACCAATCACAGTGTCATAACAACGCACCAATCACATTGTCATAACCACGCACCAATCACATTGTCATAACCACGCACCAATCACAGTGTCATAACCACGCATCAATCACAGTGTCATAACCACGCACCAATCACAGTGTCATAATCACGCACCAATCACAGTGTCATAACCACGCACCAATCACAGTGTCATAACCATTCACCAATCACAGTGTCATAACCATGCACCAATCTCAGTGTCATAACCACGCACCAATCACAGAGTCATAACCACGCACCAATCACAGTGTCATAACCACGCACCAATCACAGTGTCATAACCACGCACCAATCACAGTGTCATAACCATTCACCAATCACAGTATCATAATCATGCACCAATCACAGTGTCATAACCATTCACCAATCACAGTGTCATAACCACGCACCAATCACAGTGTCATAACCATTCACCAATCAGAGTGTCATAACCATGAGCTATGACACACCATTAAAGCACTGTCGCGAGTTTGCAGTTACAATAAGATTAGAGGTGTCTATACAGACAGTACAGGGCACAGTAGAAGGCAGCACGTGAAAATGTCGCTTGTTAAACATTGTAGACGGACGACTTGGTCCCAATAGAATATACTGGAATCTTAGAGCGTAACAGAGAACTGGTAGATCCTCTAAGATTATGATAGTACAGAAAAGAGTTGTCTATTTAACCTCTTACCACTGCTCTGACAAAACAAACATTCAAACAATATGACGAGAGCTAAAATGGGCGGACAGTAGTGGCAGAATGATAAAAACATTTATTGGCTGTGGAAATGTGGTTTTTAAGGAAACTGCAAACAATACCACGGAAAGACAGAAGAACAATTAAGAGTTGTCCTACAAGAAATACGTGAAAGCCATAGACTGATTATGTACATTTGATAGTCAAAATGTTTTGGACATGTTATGCTTGCTTGTGTTCGTTGGCTTGAGCTCCAACGCAAAGTCCTGTATGTCGGATGAAGGCATACTGTTGTCCAACATTAGTGTGATGCCATACAGGACCTGAGGTTTGCGTGAGTATCCGTTGTCCCATGTCTGGCTTATTGGTGTGCAGACTGGTGGTTCCTCGCCATACAGGCAGACACTCTCCGACTTCGGAGGAATCGGCGATCCTATTGACTTCAGCCAGGACCCCGAAGGGACCTGTTGCCCAGGACGCTCGACGAGGACGCGTCAATAGGTCTTGGCCAGTATAGAACCCGGCCCTGGTGCCTTGGAAACACCTCTGCGTCCCAAATTGGACATGTTATGAGATGAAATAACTTGAGAACTTGGTAACAACTGGCAAGATTGAGGGGACAAGAACAGGGGAAGGCAGAGAAGTAAAATATTTGGACGGATTGGCCACGTTTTATGGTCGAGACAAGAACAAAGAGCTGATCCACGACTCTGGCAATCGTGTAAGATGGCGAAACATGACCGCCCATGATTATCGGTCAGGCATATGATGATGAAACGCTTGGTGAGACACAAGGAAATAGATATCCTGTTTTACAGGAAAACTATGTTGTTTTTTAGCGTATCATTGTTGTTATTACTGTGACCCCATTTAGGCTAATACAGCATTCAAGATTGGAAACTGCACTGACGCCTATTGTAAAGCTGATGGTAGATTGAATTTCACTTACACTTGTTGTGAGTACGACGGACATGTATATCAGGTATGTTTGTCTTTGCTTCTGTTTAGTTTGCTGGTATTTTCTACTCATTTTATGTACTCTCTCACACTCTCTATTCATCTCTCTCTCTCTATCTCTCTCTCTCAATCTCTCTCTCTCTCTCTCTCTCTCTTTCTCTCTCTTTCTCTCTCTTTCACTCACTCTGTATGCCTTACTCCGTCTAACCCACTCTCTCTCTCACTCAGTCTCTGTCTCTCAATCACTCTCTCTCTCTCACTCCCACTTATTCTCTCCTTCAAACTCTCTCAATCACTCTTTCTCACACACTCTTTCCTCCTCACTCTCTCTCTCTCTCTCTCTCTCTCTCTCTCTCTCTCTCTCTCTCTCTCTCTCTCTCTCTCTTAGCCACGAATCAGAGCCTGTAGTTGGAAGTCGTTACACACCCGTGAGAAATCAACAGTATCCACTCCATTGTAACCCAGAGTTGTTATACCTCACACGGTTTAGCCCAGCTTCACTTCGGCAGGCATTTATGATGTCGCTGTACCAAGGACCAACACAGCCTAGTATTTACTAGCAATTGAGCACAAAGCAACACCGGATCTCGGTACAAGAAAGAGCCTCTCCTAGAAAGTTTATGCGCATACTTGGTTATTGATTTATATAGCAACGTATTAGATTGTACGTGGCTGTAAAAATTGACTCGTATTGAAGTCACAGAGATTGACACTTAGATATCTTTTATAATACTTTTTATCGCCTTAATACTCTGAGTGAGGGGGTCTTCACTCCCCGCTTTAAACAAAGACATTGACTTGTATAGTCATTTATTGATTCTTTTGGATAACAGTTGGTACTTAGCTTGAGAAGTAGTTTTTTCAAGTTAATTATTTGTTGTATGTTCTTTAATTCGTTTTGTTCCTTGTTTGCATTATATTCGTTGGTCTAATTAGTTATATCGTTATAATATTGTCATTTACTTATCCATTTGTATTATTGATATTTTGTAAGTTATTGTAATTGTGATTTTTTTTTAATGATCTTGTATTTTTGCTTAACTTTGACTAATTTACACTTTCTTCATGGATGAAATGTCTGTGAAGTGGCAACACTGGCTCAATAAGTCAGGAATACGCCTTGGACACTTAAACATTTGCAGCTTATTTAACAAGCTACCAGAGTTATCTTCTATTCTTAATCAAAATTTTCATTTATTCGGCCTTGGTGAAAGTAGACTTAATGATAAAATTTCAGATGAGGACATCTCTATTAAAGGGTACAAAGTTCTTAGAAGGGATCCCTGTAGGAAACAAAAGACAGGCATAATAACCTATGTTTCTAATTTACTAAATGTTCACCGTAGGCTAGGCTTTGAAACTTGCGAAATAGAATGTATCTGGTTAGAGCTAAAACTTCAAAACCGCACACCCCTGATAATTGGCTACCTTTATCGAAATCCCAGTGCTGGACACGTCTGGTACGAAAACTTCACTACCATGATGGATGTGGTTTTCGCTTCTGGGAAGGAAATTATACTACTCGGAGACTTTAACATTGACACCAACAAATCCAACATAATATGGGGAAATATAATTGCATCATACAATTTCCAACAAATAGTACAACAAGCTACTAGAGTAACAAAGTCATCTTCGACAGTCATAGATCACATTTATGTAACTTGCTCAGACAACATCATAGAATGCACCGTACCCAATTGTGCAATGAGCGATCACTACCCAATATGCTGCACGTGGTCTAAAAAAGGAATTAAAATTCCTAAACATAAACACATAAGTGTAAAATATAGAAGTTACAAAAATTTCAACCAAAGCGCATTTTTACAGGACTTGCTCAGTTCACCTCTAGACAATGTTTATCAGCTTCCTGACCCGGATGATGCTCTGGAATTCTGGATGAAAACCTTTATTGATGTTTTTTTATAGACATGTGCCAGTCAAGGAAGTTCGAGTAAAACACCACGTCAAGCCACCTTGGATCACCCAGGAAATACTTGAAATTATGAGAGACAGAGATAAAGCACATAAAAAGCGGGATCTCGATGCATACCGTACACTTAGAAACAAAGTTCAATATAACATACGACGGGAAAAGAAACATTACTTTAAGAACTTAGTAATGGATAAAACAAATAGTAAGGATATATGGAAAGCAATTAACACCTTGACAAACAAGTATAACTTCCGAAATTCTTTACCTTCAAATCATATTACATGCGACCAATTCAGTAATTTTTTTTTCAAACTGACATAGACCAGTTGAAGGCTTCAATACCTAATTCTCCTTGCAACTTATCTTTATTGTCATCGTTTTGCGAGAATAGATGCTCCCGCGATATTCTTTCCGACATACCGCTACCGCTGACAATCACTGAAGTATTCGCTTACCTCAGTAACCTAAAAAACACAACCTCATCTGGGTTAGATGGAATCAGCAACCGGATTCTCCGTTGTGCTGCGCCAGTGATCTGTACATCACTAACCTATGTATATAATCAGTGTCTAACCAAAGCCCACTTTCCATCAGCTCTCAAAATCTAAAGTGTACCCTCTTCTTAAATCTGGTTCATTGGACAATGGTCTCCCCAACAATTACAGACCCATTTCATTACTATCATCACTATCTAAGCCACTAGAAAAACACATCCATAAAGTAACATTACAGTATTTAGTTCGCAACAAGCTTATTGTTGACAGCCAATCAGGATTTCGACCAAAATATTCTTGCCATACGGCCCTAACAAACATGATAGAAAATTGGCACCAGAATATAAACAACAACAGTCTATGTGGAACTGTGTTTATTGATTTCAAGAAAGCATTTGATATGATAGACCATGTTATTTTAATTAAAAAACTCGAGACAATGAAAATTGGCCTTAATGTAGTCACTCTAATATCATCTTTTCTATCAAACAGAAAGCAAGTAGTATCACATAATAAATCTCTGTCTCAAACCACTACCTTCAATATTGGAGTACCGCAAGGCTCTATTCTTGGCCCTCTATTATTTGCCATATATATTAACGATCTACCTTTGCATCTTTCGTCGTCCTGCGATCTATTTGCAGATGACTGTATGGTGTACACAAACGCTGAAGACTGTATTTTACTGGAGTCGTTTTTACAACAAGAATTAAATAATGTAGTTAAGTGGAGCTATTCAAACCGTATGCAAATTAACATCACTAAAACAAAAGCAATGTTATTAACAACTAGACAAAGACTTCAAACTCTAAGCTCACACACACCACTTCAACTTCACATCGATAACATGCCAGTAGAAAGTGTAATTGAGCACAAAACATTAGGCCTAATCATTGATAGAAACCTAACCTTTAATTCCCACGTTCACGCGCTTATTAAACAAACAGCGAAAAAAGTCTACCAACTCGCCAAGATTAAAAACTTCCTTGATGAGGACGAAACTAATGCACAAAAGAATTCAGGAGATTACTAATCAAAGAACACGTACATCAGCAGGCTGCCTAAAGACAAAAGATGGAAGAGTCATAATAGAAAAAGATAAGATTTTACATGTATGGTCAGATTACGTGAAAAACCTTTATGACGATAGCAGAGACGAACAATATATTGTTCAAAATAACAATGAAGGGCCAGCAATTTTGAAGATGGAGGTTCAGAATGCTCTTAATCATATGAAATCTGGCAAAACCCCCGGTCCAGACAGCGTCACAACAGAAATGATTAATGCTTTAGAAGAATATGGAATAGATAAAGTTACCAGTCTGCTTAATACAATATATGATACTGGAAATATACCTCATGAGTTATGTAATTCTGTATTTATTGCAATCCCAAAGAAATCAGGAGCCTTGGAATGTGATCAACATCGAACAATTAGTATAATGAGTCACATCACGAAGATTTTGCTAAGAATTATCATGCAAAGAGTTAGGAGGAAAATACAACCTGAAATAGGAGAAGAACAATGTGGGTTTGTAGTAGGCAAGGGTACAGTAAATGCTGTGTATATACTGAGAACCGTAATCGAACGTTCTATAGAAGTAAAGAAAGATCTACACCTTTGCTTCATTGACTACACAAAGGCTTTTGATAAAGTGAGACATGTCAACATGATAAGGATGCTTGAAGATCTACAAATTGATGGGAAAGACCTTAGACTTGTAAAAAACATATATTGGAAACAACAAGCTGCCATAAGAGTTGATAATCAAGTAAGCCAATATCAGCCTATTAAGAGAGGTGTGAGACAGGGATGTGTAATGTCTCCAGATCTGTTTTCCCTGTACAGTGAAAATATTTTCAGAAATATTGAAAATATGGAAGGAATCAACATTGGGGGACGATGCATCAATAACATTAGATATGCAGATGATACAGTCTTGATTGCAGACAATGAACAGGACCTGCAAAATTTAGTAGATGCGGTTGTTACACACAGTGAACAACAAGGGTTAGAATTAAATTGTAAAAAGACACAGATTATGGTCGTCACTAAGAAGAACGAAATACCACAGTGTAATATACAAGTAAATGGGAATATTCTTCAAAAAGTGAATAGGTACAATTACCTCGGAACAGTAATAACATCTGATGGGAGATGCCTTGAAGAGATTAGAACAAGAATCGCCATGGCAAAAGTAGCCTTTAGCAAGATGAAAAACATACTGACCAATAAAAAGATGTCAATTGAAACGAGAAAAAGAGTGTTGAGATGCTACATAGAACCTGTACTTTTATATGGATGTGAAGCTTGGACAATGAGCAGCCAGGCTGAAAAACATCTGATGGCTGTAGAAATGTGGTTTCTGAGGAAAATGCAAAGAATACCATGGACAGCCAGAAAGACCAATGAACAAGTCCTTCAAGAAACAAATGAAGATCGTAAACTGATCAGAGACATTAGACGTAGACAGTCACAATTTTTTGGGCATGTTATGAGAAGAAATGATTTGGAGAACTTGGTGACAACTGGTAAGATCGAGGGGAACAGACCAAGGGGAAGACCTAGAAACAAGTATCTGGATGGCTTGGCCTTGTGGCATGGTCGAGACAGAAACACGGAACTGATCCACGACTCTGTTGATCGAGTGAGATGGCAGAACATGACCGCCCACGCTTACCGGCATGGCACATGATGGATGGATGGAGGACACAAGGAAGCTATTCTATACTTCTTATATACAGACACACTTTGACTACTGCTCTACAATCTGGGACGGTTGTTCTAATTCAAACACCAAGCGACTTTACTCACTCCAGAAACGGGCCATGAGTCTAATTTATAGCAAACATTTATCTGACAATCCTAGCCTGTATAAACGCCTTCAGTTACTACCATTTCGCAAACGCCTGCTTTTCAATAAAGCTAAACTAATTCACAAAATCCTGCATCGGAATGCCCCAAATTACCTTTGGCCATTGTTTAAATATAATGCTAGACACAGTAAACGTTTAAATATACTACACATTCCGAAGCCTAGGATTGACTTATACAAAACAAGCTTAACGTACTCTGCAGCTCAGCTGTGGAACAATCTTCCACAAGAAATCAAAGACATCACCAATCCCTATTCATATAATCGCAAATTATTCGAACACTATCTCAATACGGATTACCTTCCCACTTAATAATTGAGATAATAATAATAATAACAAAACCCTAGTATAACAGCCAATCCCCTTTTTGTAGGCCAGTATATTCCACATGGCTAATAACAAGTGTCAGACCATTATCTAGTATTACTGTGTCGTGTATTTTTGATGTTTGCATTTTGCCCATGCCTTTATAATGCATATCTTTTATATTGTTGCTGTTCTTTGTTAGCCTTGAATGATGTGTGAATGAAATAATGTATGAAAGAGAGTGATAGAAGGGCAGAATGTTAGACGGGCCTGCGTGCCCAATTCTTAACCCTTTGAAAATAAAGTTTGTTCGTTCGTTCGTTCGTTCGTTCTCTCTCTCTCTCTCTCTCTCTCTCTCTCTCTCTCTCTCTCTCACACACACACACACACACACACACACACGTTTACTCTCACTCTGTATCACTCACTCCATCTCACTCACCTTCTCTGTCTCACTCTCTTCCCCATCATTCTCTCTCTCTCTCTCTCTCTCTCGAACAGATGGTTCGGTGTCAAGAGGTGAGAGAAGTGGCTGGGGGTTCATAGCTAAAGCTAATGGTCGATGTTTGGGGCAGGAGAGCCTGGCATATGATACCACAACATCCAGCTTAAGAATGGAAGTGAAGGCAGTCACTGGGGCTCTCCGCTGGATGGAGAATACGACACACACACACATCGTGATTGTAACTGACTCAGAAAGCATGCTGACGAGGGTGAGGACGGGCAGACTTCGTGCGGAGTGGCTTGCTTCGCTTCGGAGGTCACGGGTGACAAGCATCGCCTGTATCTTTTCTCCGGGGCATGCCGGTGTGCTGGGAAATGAACAGGCAGACAGATTGGCTGGCTCTGCAGAACTTGGTGGAGTATTGATAAATGACAAGGCAGACGTGGTTGCGGCCTTGTGGGAGCACGTGCACACCTCGGAGGAGCAAATGGATTACCATGGTCTGGCAAGAATGAGACAATGAGGAGTGACGAAGGGATCTGGCCGACGCTCAACGCTCAAAGGAAAGGCGAGACGGACTTATAATCAGATTGCTACTAGTACTATTAGTGTTGGAACTCTTCGCTGGCTGCTGAGGATGGGGACGGAGTACTTATGGGAATGCCCCGAATGCTGTGATGTCGATTCCTAAATCAATCATCAATCATCAATCATCAATAATCTCTCTCTCTCTCTCTCTCTCTCTCTCTCTCTCTCTCTCTCTCTCTCTCTCTCTCTCTCTCTCTCTCTCTCTCTCTTACAATGTCCATATGTTTCTGAAAGGTGTTTTTATCAGCTAGTCTGCTTATTGTCCAGATCTAGCATATGTACATATGTCATATTTCGCCATAAACATAGTATTCTGTGTCCGAAAGAAAGTCTGTACTTCAAATATGTATTTCTCAGTGTAGTCTCCGTTATTCGTTAACATTTAGTTTAGTTTAGTTAGTTTAGTCGATGGATCAACATCACGGCACACGGGTGCAACCCATAAGTACTCCTTTCTCCTCCTAACTCAAAGCTGAGTCTGGAGAAACTCAGCTCAGTGCACGAACTCCGTAGCACCGGCGAGGATCCTGAAATACTTTGGGTAGATTTTTAACTCGAAATTTTGCCCGGTCAGCGCCGTAAGGCTACTCTTTTTCGATTTCCAACTGCCAAGGGATTTTTTACGTGCCCAACAATACACACGGGCATCCGATCTCACTACCCAGAGACCAGAGGAAATTTATTACTAGAAGTCCACGAGAAAAAATCCCGGCATCACCGGGGCTTGAACCCGGGACCTCCAGCACTCGAGGCGGACACCATACCTCGAGACCACGCAGCCCCCTGATTCGTTAATATTTGTGTCCATCTTCTCACAAGCGCGTGTTACCCAGCACGTTAAAAATTAGTGTTCTTTTTTCCTAAACCACCAACGTACGGCGCTTTTAAGGGTCTCGGTGTCCTCAAAGTGATATTCGCGAAGATCTTCTTTCAGTGGTCAAAACAGATGGAAGTCTGACGGTGCTGAATCGGTACTGTAAAGGGGAGGTTGGGGTGGGGGTGGGGGGGGGGGAGGGAATAGAGGGTGTGGTGATAATGTCCAGCTAAATTCTGCAATCGTATCAATGGTGCATTTAGCGGTGTCTGGCGTCGTATAACGTGCAACAGTAGCGCAGTTCCCGGATCTTGAGTTGTTGAGTTGAGTTGAGCTAAGAACTAAGAACTAACATTACTGCACTCAGGACATTCCCGTACATCGTTCCCATCGCTATCTTTCCTCTCAGTTTTGAGATTCTACCAGAACCCCTGCCAGTCCCCGCAATCTCATTCTTTCCACATACGGGTTCTCAATCTGTTACCCCACTTTCTCCACCTGGTCCGACAGACGCACGACCACCTCCCCCTTGTCAATAAGTAATCGACCACCAAGAGGTGCAGTCCCTGCCAGCCTATCAGCCTGTTCATTCTCACACACTCCCGCATGGCCTGGGCTAAAAATCCATTCAATTCTTACAATCCGTAACCTCTGAAGAGAGGTGAGCCATCCCACATGAAACATTCCTTTCTCCACCTTACTAAGCATACTCCTTGAGTCTGGGATGAAGACAATGTGTGTTGCAGTGGTCTCCTCTAACCCTTGGAATGCCGCTGTGACTGCTTTCACCTCCATTCTCATGCTATAGGTCGTAGCCTCATATGCCATACTCTCCTTTTTCAAGAATCGTCCATAAGTCTTCGCAATGAATACCCAACCACTCCGTCTATTTCTCACCACTGACCCATCAGTATAGATCACTATGTCACCTTGATGTGTATTTCTCTGGATCAATTGTACCTCAAACTATGTGGGGTCCACTGCCAATTCTCTGCATTCACGACCTAGTGTTGCTATTACATTGTGCCAGTCCGTCCTGTCTTCTGGTATTTCAACCCACTCTTCTCCACGATTGATGGTCTCTGGATCACAAACCTGACGTATAGATATTTCCGCCTCTGCGATCTAGGACCTGCCTCGTCTTAGTCTATGACCCTTGAGCATATCCATGGCTTCATGCAGGGGGGTGATCCCTATCTTCAGCAACTCTCAGTTACCATTCGGTCTGAAGGACCCTATGCCTACCCGCCATTGTTGGTAGCGCCAGGATATGTCTCATGCATACAATTGGTGTGTTCCTTGTGCACCCCAGAATCACCCGCACAGCCGCATTTTGTATGCTCTCCAACCTTTAAAGCTGGCTCTATGATACTCTCAAGAGCCCCAAACCCTACTCAGTGACAGAAATTATTAACTGCCGAAAGAGCCTGTAAAGGATTCTCTGCTCTACCCCGGTTGTTGCCATCGCTGTAAATCTGCAGCCAAACTTTCCCTATAACTGCCCTATCTGTACACCAGCACATCATCTGCAAATGTTAAGATTCTACCAACACCTAGTATCTCAATAGCTGCGGATTCGCTGGTGTAGACATTAAAGCGCACTGGGGATAAGGCAGATCTCTGTGGCAACCCAGGTGTAATCATACAGGGATCAGAAGTTAGGAACCCATGCGCAGTGCAACCTTACGCTCATAAAAGACTGCCGCAACCCATCTGACATAGCAAGGGCAGACCTCCATATCCAACAGAGTGTATATCAACCGATCATACCTAACCCTGTTATATGCATCCTCCAGGTCAAAAGCTACCACCGCTGTCTATTGTTTAATCTGGAAACCCTCTTAGACATCATATGCAAAAGTTGCCACATTCGATCAGGTGTCCTTCCCAGGCCGGTAACTCCCGAGCCCTTAGGGAAGCAGATTAGGACTGTCTAAATGTCGCTGGAGACTGGGGGGGGGGGTGTGCACTATCTTTTCGAGCACTTTGCCAAAGGTGTTTTTGCAGGGTTATCATTCGATATCCTTTAAGTCTGGAGTGATCCTTACCTGGCTTTGGGAGTGGGACCAGGTGGCTATGCAGCCAATCGTGGGGTATTTCCGCCGTATGCATCCTTAGGTTGAAACAAAGAACCATCTCCTCCAAGTCGCCATCCTTAATGTTACTCATATGGGAGAACCTCATCCCGTCCGGGCCTGGCGCTGTGCCTTTAGCCCTCTTCAGTACTCGTCTAATATCCCCACCTTAACATCACAGTCCTCCTTCCTAGTAGCCGGTGACAAGGTTTCTCTAACCATATCTCTAATAGCTCTATCTTGCTGATCCGTCAGTTTAAAAAATACGAGCAAGAAAAGCTTCCCATTTGTCCTCGTCAGTTGTCATAGGTCGGTTGTATTCATCATAAGTGGTAGCATGTGTACCAGGCATAGCCTGTCTGTTCATCTGCCGATGCAGCTTCAAGAATTTACCCAATGTCAAATCCCCGCCGACTTCATTTATAAACTGTTCTCATTTCAACCTTTCTGCCTCTGCTGCTTGGAGTTTAAATCCTCCAAGTTTACTTTTTGATACTCTTCCGCCTCCTCCAATTCTATGGCAAGTGAATTTGTTGCTCTCTACACCCTCTGTCAATTCCTTATGGCCGCCCACTTTTCCTTCCATAATGTCTCCACCGCTGGTGTCCACTATGGTGGTTGGGTGAAGAGTTTTCTTGACGGTTAAGACCGTCTATGTGATCGAAGGCGCCCCAAGAGCGAAGAGTGGTCGCAATCATAACTGAATGCTCTGCGGCTCTTATAACCCAGACTATACTGGCCTTGGGTATCAGTACAGAGCAGGGTAGGTGGTCGCTTCTATGTTCCCCAAGGACACTCCATTATATGTCTGATGCCGCCTCTTGGGATACCAGTGCCAGGTCGATGGCCGTGTCAGGGTCCCCTGTTCTCATTGCTAGCCTAGTGGTGTCCCGTCATTTATAAGACCACATCTGTCTCAAGCAAGTCCTCCACAAGAGCAGTAACCTGTCTGTTCTCTCCCAACCTGTCCCACTCTTTGGCGCGTGCATTTAAATCACCACATATCAGATACCTGGTACCAGGGGTATCCGCTGAACCTTTCAACCAGTCCCAACTATCTCTGCTTACGCAAGATTCCCTACTTATATATATACCAGTTGTCTCTTTCCATGTTAATCTACATTCCCTGCACTTCTTTTCTTTCCTGACAACAGCCACTCATATCCAGTATCGAATTATGTAAGCCATTCTTGACCACCATAGTCTGCCCATGTCTCCCCTGCTCGGTTGGGTTAATATAACATGTATAGCCAGGGCACTTAAAAGAGTTTGTCTTCAGTTATTGTAACATCAGGACATCCAAATCGTAGACCAGTTTTGCCAATATTGGTCATCGCTGCTTTGCACAACGAGAGTTCTAATACCCAACCCGTACATTCTTTAGTCCCAAACGACCAGTTTTCCTTCTACCCCTTCTGGCTCCAGCCATCTTCTTCCTTCCCCCCCCCTCCCCTCTCCTCTACGTCTTCTCCTCTGCTTCATTTTCTCCGCGCTGGCTGTTGTCAAAGGTATCGAGCAAAAAGCACGCACTCCGTTGCTTCGACAACAATTCTTTTTATAAGGGGTGTTCATTTGAAATCCGTTCGTGCCGCACCACGCGTAATTGCTTATGTTGAACATGATCATGTCATAGTCATGTGATATGTACTGACCAATGAATAAAAGAGCACGTGCTTATCGTCCCATGTTGCATAGGTTCTGTTTCTGTCCGTTGAGAAAATGGCCGGGTTGATCCAAAATCCGCCCAAAGAAGCTCAATGAGCGGTGATTCAGTTTCTTTCATTTGAAAGACGTTGACCAGTTGACATTCATCGAAGAATGCATGCAGGCAGCGTACGGTAACATATGTGTGTCGAAAACAACAGTGACAGACTGGACACGAATGTTTCGGAAAGGACGTCAGTTCACGACAGATCTTCGACGGCCGGATCAAGCGCATATTGTTGCAACAGAAAAAACCATCGCCAAAATTGATGCAGCAGTACAGATGAACCGTTGTCGAAGCATACGTTCGCTAGCGAAAGAATTTGATGTATCATTTGGGATAATTCAAAAGGTCGTTCGTAAGAAACTGCAATATCGGAAGGTGTGTTCACAGTAGGTACGACGTATATTGACCGGCCACCAAAAAGAGGAACTCGTGGAATGGTGTTTGAACCACTTGCTGCGTTACAGAGTGGAGGGTAATGCATTACTCTTCCGCATAGTCGCAGGCGATGAATCATGGTGTCACCACTTTGAGCCGAGCAGCAAAAGAGAGAGCATGCAATGGAAGCATTCTGGATCATCAAAAGCCAAACAATTCAAGTTACATATTTCCGCTGGTAAGGTTATGATGAGCTCATTTTTTTATCATGAAAGGCTATTGTTGACCGACTTTAAAGAACCTGGTGTCAACATCAACTCTACCCACTACTTGCAAACACTAGACAAGCTGCAAAAAGCCATCAAGAATAAACGAACCGGCATGCTTTCTCGCGGTGTGATAGTGTTGCACGATAATGCTCGTCCGCATGTCGCAAAGATTGTGCATGAAGAAGTGAGAAATTCTGCACCATCCAGCCTATAGTCCTGACTTGTCACCATGTGATTTTCATTTGTTCGGATCTCTGAAAAAATCTCTCAATGGGGAAACCATTTCACACAGATGTAGACGTAATGAACGCGGTAACCACTTGGTTCAGTGAGCAACCACAATCATTGCTTTGCGGACGTCATTCGCCGCCTTCCTAAGCAATGGGATGCTTGCCTGAATGCCTAGGGCTACTTTTTCTGACCAACCGATGGTACATAATTCATTCAAAATGAATGCTTTGTTTAATTCTACCATACCTGTTAATGTTTCTTTCATGATTTTGTAATAGAGTCATTGGAACGGGTTTTAAATGAACGTCCCTAGTATTTTCCATTGTTGGTTTGATTGACAATCAGGAACTAACCGATCACCCTAGTTGTGCCTGCCTGCTAGGGAAAGGCCAGGAGATGTCCCGCAGGAGTCCATACGCCTGGTGCCGCGCCGCCCGCATACCAGACGTTCCACGTTCACGACCAGCTCACCCGTGGCCATTCAGTCCTCGGCACGTCGGTCCACCTTAAATTTGGGGGTTTCTAATCGGAGTTGTCCATCTCCTATATGGACCGCTGTAATATCTAACGGACCTCATCTACCCGGGGACAAGAGGTTCTAGCGCCTCAACCCTCCTGGCGAACACATTAGATAAATGTATACTGGGAACAACAAACAATGTACACACAATATCTCTCAAATTTCGAATAGTTCATAATGCAAGATGCAGCTAAAGTCACTGCACAACCCTGTGTTAGTGCATGGAGAAAGCTGAGATGATATCTTCGGTGTCGCTTTTCTCTGTCAATAATCGCTACACACTGTTTCCCATCATATTTGAACATGTTGGCAACTGTCCATTCTTTCACCTGTTGGCAAAATCCCATCTCCACAAATACCGCGTTCCCTACAATTTACACCACCGTGCTATGTCAGCGATCTTCTGAGAAGCAGAAGTTAGTAAGAAAAAGTCTACTGGAAGTTCCATGTGACTGTGAGTCACGAGGTGGTGCATCCCCTTCTCCACATTTGTTGTCTTCAGTCTTACTAGCAACTGCATCAGTTCTTTAATTGCTGTAACCTTTCACCTCACAAAAGTGGAGTACACGATCATACCACCCATGAGTTAACACCTCGTGCCTGACTTAGCAGACTATTCACAGCACCGTCTGACAAAAGGGCAATATAATCAACTTTCGGGCATTTCTTTGGGTCTGTGTACATATCCAGAAGTGTATCATCAGCACTGAAGATAGTTGGTCTAAACCACCCAAGCATTGCATTTCAAATTCAAGGTTGTATATGTATATAAAGTAGCCTTTAGCAAGATGAAAAACATACTGACCAATAAAAAGATGTCAATTGAAACGAGAAAAAGAGTGTTGAGATGCTACATAGAACCTGTACTTTTATATGGATGTGAAGCTTGGACAATGAGCAGCCAGGCTGAAAAACATCTGATGGCTGTAGAAATGTGGTTTCTGAGGAAAATGCAAAGAATACCATGGACAGCCAGAAAGACCAATGAACAAGTCCTTCAAGAAACAAATGAAGATCGTAAACTGATCAGAGACATTAGACGTAGACAGTCACAATTTTTTGGGCATGTTATGAGAAGAAATGATTTGGAGAACTTGGTGACAACTGGTAAGATCGAGGGGAACAGACCAAGGGGAAGACCTAGAAACAAGTATCTGGATGGCTTGGCCTTGTGGCATGGTCGAGACAGAAACACGGAACTGATCCACGACTCTGTTGATCGAGTGAGATGGCAGAACATGACCGCCCACGCTTACCGGCATGGCACATGATGGATGGATGGATATGGCCACTCTGTGCAGCACATATGGAGCAGTAAATGGCATCCGCCACCCGCCGCGCAGGAAATTTGGATATGTATGCTTTCATGTGTGGTCATCACCCCCTGAGCTTACATAGAAGTTTACAACCTGAGTTTCAGTGAGTAAGGGAGTGTGAGTGTGTGTGTCTGTGTGTATATATATGTGTGTGTGTGTATATATATATATATATATAACCGGCTTCGTGGCCGAGGGGTTAGCAGCTTTCTCCGCTAACCCCGAATACTCTCGTCACGTGACGCGACGAGAATTAGCAGTGGTTCGAATCGCAAAAGTGACTTATGAGAGTATGGAGCCGGTCGGCCGGACACATATATATATGTGTGTGTGTGTGTGTGTGTGTGTGTGTAATAAGAGGGAGAGAGAGAGAGAGAGAGAGAGAGAGAGAGAGAGAGAGAGAGAGAGAGAGAGAGAGAGAGAGAGAGAGAGTTGAATTGCATTGCATCACTAATTTTTACGTTACAAAATGTATATGTATAATTTTTCTCCATTTTTAAAAAATTTTGCGAGAATGCTCACGACAATCGTCATTGTATGTGTCTGTAATGTGTGGGAGTTTGTTCATAATAGTAGGTTGGGGGATGGTAGAGGATGTGTGTGTGGGTGGATTCGTGGTTTGTGTGGGTGGGCTCATGAGGTGTGGGTGGGCGGGGTGGGATTGTGTGGGTGGATGCGGGATTTGTGTGTGTGTACGTGCGGGATTTGTGTATGGGTACGTGCGGGATGTATGGGTTGGCGGGGAGATGTGTGTGTGTGTGTGTGTGTGTGGGTGGGGATGTGTGTTTGGCTAGGCAGTTGTGGGTGAGTGGGTGGAGGAGGATATGTGGGTGGATGATTGTTGGTGGGTTATGGGATGGGTGGGGATATATCTGTAGGTGTGGGGATGTGTGTGTGGGTGAGGGAAATAGATGTGTGGGTGGAAGTGTGTGTGTGGGTGTGGGGGATGTGTGTGGGTTGGGGATGGGTGCGTGATGGTCTTGGGTGATGGATGTGGGGATGTGTGTGTGGGTGGAGGATATGTCTGGGTGGGTGGAGTGTGTGTGGCTGGATGGAGGATGTATGTGTAGGTGGTGAGGATGATTGTAGGTGGGGGATGTGTGGGTGGGTAGGAGATGTGTGTGAGATGTGTGTGTGGGTGAGGGATGTGTCTTGGGATGTGTGTGGGTGTGATGTTGTGTGGGAGGGGTGATGGGTGTGGATAAAGGATGTGTGTTGGTTGGTGGGGTGTGGTTGGGTGTGGGTGTGTGGGAGGGTGAAGGATGTGTCTGAGGGTGGGGGATGTGTGTTTGGATGAGCGGTTGGGGTGTGAGTGTGGCTGGGTAGATGAGAGATGTGTGTGTTGATGAGTGGGTGAGGGATGTGTGGGTGTTAGTTGTTGAGGGATAAGTACGTGTGTGGAGGGATGTGTGAGGGGGATGAGTGTTTGGGTGGGGGTGTGTGTGTGTGGGTTGTGTGTGTGTGGATGGGAGGTGAGTGTTTGTGAATTGGGGATGTCTAGGTGGGTGGGGTTTGTGTGTGAGGGATGTGTGTATGGGTAGGGAGATGTGTGTGTGGGTGGGGATGTGTGTATTTGGGTAGGTGTGTGTAGTTAAGGGATATTTGGTTGAGGGATGGTTTGGTGGAGGATGTGTGGGTGGGTAGAGGATATGTGGTGGGTGAGTGTGTGTAGGTTAGGAGATGGTGGGGGATGTTTGTATGGGTGGGCTCGGGATCTGAGAGTGGGTTGGAGGAGATGGGAGATTATGTGGGTGGGTGCGTAATTTATGTGTGGGTAGGTGCGGGATATGTGAGTTGGCGGGGAGATGTGTGTGTGCGTGGGGGATGTGTGGTTGAGGGATGTATGTTCGGCTGGATGGTTGGAGGTGTGTGGGTGGAGGAGGTTATGCGGGTGGGTGATTGTTTGTGGGTAATGGGACGGGTGGAGGATATGTGAGCGGGTGGGAAGATGTGTGTAGGTGGGTGGGTGTGTGTGGGTATCGGATGTGTGGGTTGGGGAATATATGTGTGCTTGGGGTGTGGGTGAATTGGACGTGTGGTGGGTGGGAGGTGTGTGTGGGTGGGGAGATGTGTAGGTGTGGGGATGTGGTGGATGGGTGGGGGAATGTATGTGTGCCTGGGGTGTGTGTGTGTGGTTGGGTGGGGGATATGGGATGAATGGGGGATAAGTGGGTGGGTGGTGAATGTGTCTCATAACATGGTAGTATGCATTGTTTATGTTTACAAAATTCATTTGACAATGTTTTTTCCTATGCACTATTGATGAACGAAAGATGAGTGATTGGAAGAGCCGAATGTAAGACGGGCCTGCGTGCCCAATTTGTTACCCTTTGAAAATAAAGTCCGTTCGTTCGTTCCACCGCCATTAGGAAGCGACAACACGTTGAGTAGTAATCTAATATATGCACTGTACGCTGCTTTTAGTATATATATATATATACCTCCAACGACCTACGGGGAACACACGTCAGCTGCCATAGCTCCCTCAATGGTGAACTTGCTCATGTATGATGCCATTGTGTTGGCATCCACAAGGAATACAGTCGTATTTCTACATATGTTCCCTGAGTTATCCCGTGCTACAATGAAACGTAAAAACGGACTGGTGTGTTTAGAGGCATCCAAAACCATATTGTTCTGTATGGATGTGATAGTCTCATTGTAAGAGAGGTATCCTGTAAATTATCATGGCCAGTGACATCATTATGTGATCCCCTCATTCAAAAATTGACACCCACGACCAATGCAACCCATCTCACATGGGACACCAGAAGAGCAGATTCCATCCTCAGGGTCACAAATGTCCTTATAATAGAAATTGGAAACAGAACTGTCACTGTGTGCTTCACACTGAGCTCTGTAATATTGACGCAATAACTATCAATGGTAGTTAGTTAGTTAGTTAGTTAGTCGACAGATCATCCTCATTGCACATCGAACCATTCAGTCCATAAGTGCTCGGATCCCCTCCTCAGCAAATCCCGCAACGTGTAGCGGCTAACGACGCCAGTTCTGTGTTGGTTTATAAATCTTCTTTGGCTTCCTGCGTAGTGTTCTTGTTTGGCCACCCCTCTTTTAATTTGCTGCTCTCGCAGTCTGGCCATTGTTGTAGATTCACAGTCATCACTTGGTTCTCGCAAAAGTCTTACTTCTCGTAGAGCATTCAGAATGTCGGCCTGGTCCATGGCGCGTCCGCCCTCCACAGTAGCCTCACCTGCGAGCTTGTCAGCCCGCTCATTTCCTTGTACTCCCGCATGCCCTGGCACGAAGATGAAACTAATCTTTGCCAGTCGAGACCGCTCCAAAGGCAGCAACCATTCTCTTCGGATCGACCCCTCCTCTATCCTCTTGATCATGTTCATTGAGTCGCTAAGGAAACAAGCCCTAGTGAATGTCTGTGTCTCGAGCCATGTTATTGCTTTACTTACTGCCATGACTTCCATGGTCAGGCTACTTGTGGTTTCAGTGAAAGCACCAGAGTCCTCCTTCACAATTCCCCCTCCGGCCCGAGCTGTAAAGGCCCATGAGCTTCTCACATGTCGGACGACCGACCCATCTGTGTAGATGACCGCGTCACCGTCTAGCGAATTCTCGAAAATCAACGCTTGTACTTCAGCCTCAACAGCAGCCGGATTTTCATGTCTGCATTTTCTATCTAGTTGGATGCAAACTGAAAAGGATGTGCAGAAGTCTGTTGGCACTTGCACCCACTCCTCGCCAGGTTCTAAGTCCTCAAGTGAACACACCTGTTGAAGAATGTCTTCGGCTTGACCCATCCACGACCGTCCTCTTTTTAACCTGCTGCCCTTCACCTTCCTAATTTCACTATGCAGTGGATGTTGTGTGTTTGCGTTAATTCTGAGGTAGGCGCGTGCACTGCAACCTTGTATTCTCTCTTCAATGGTTGGAAAACCAAGAAGGTAGCGCATCGCCCTGCATGCTGTATCTCTTGTACATCCAAGAATAATGCGCATAGCTTCATTCTGTATCCTTTCCATCCTTTCTATCTGCTTATGGCTGAGAGTCAGGATTGCCATTGCATACTCCAAAACAGACATGACCAACCCCAACTTCTATGTACAGAAGACATAGATGGCGCTGCTCACAGTTTGCTGCCGCCATCACCCGCATCGCTGCCAAACCCCGCTTGGCCTTTGTTATCACCTGGTCTATGTGCACATTATAAGCAAGGCTTCGATCAAACCGTATCCCCAGGTAATTCATTGCCTGCGTTCTTTCCACCGTCTCTGAACACAGCATTACAGTTGGTGTTGGAGTGTTGACAATATGATTATTCAACGAGAACCAAGTCACAGTTGCCTTTGTTGGGTTGACCATTGCCCCAGCTTCATCACACCAAGTACTTATGCGATTGAGTTCGGTTTGTAGTTCCACAGCAACCTCCTCTCTATCCTTCCCCTGACGATACACTAAAACATCATCGGCATATGACAATGTCCTGCCAGGTCCATTGATCTGCTCACTGGTGATTCTCACTGTGTAGGCGTTGAACAGTACCGGAGATAATGGTGTAAAATAAGACGTGACAAGCGCAAAACGTTTCAGGGCAGGAAAAAAAGCTGGGAGCAGCCACCGTGGTGGAGTTTCGAGGTGGAGAAGGCTTGGGTGGATAAGCGTAGTGCTGTAAGGAGATGGCAAAATGCCAAGAAGAACAGAGCTGGTCATCCTAGTCCATGTTTGCACTTAGAAAGAGACATGCACACAAAAGTAAGCTACTTCAAAAAACTGGTCAAGGTTGTTAAAAGCGAAAAATGGGCAGAGGTGTGTCAAAGAGTAAGCACAGACAAGTCACTGAAATTGTTCTGGCGACTACATAAAAGCATGAGTGGTGTTGTCAAGAATAAGAGCATTTCTGACTTCCAAGGTGCTGACCTCATCTGGCAGAGAACTGACGAGGACAAGGGCAAAGCCCTCTTTGAACGCTACCTTGAGCAAAGCAACCAGACAGACATGGGAGGCCGAAATCTGGCCAAGGAGGTCACCTCAGACAGATGCAAGGCCCAGAACACTTCGGATGAAGACACAGTGACAGTGAAAGAAATCAAGGCTGTGCTTCGACGATCAAAAAACAGTGCTCCAGGTCCTGATGGCATAAGATACGACGACATAAATAGGTGTACCGACAATGAGCTAGAGAAACTAGCAGACATGTACAACAACAGTATAGGGAGTGCTAGCATCAAGGAGGAATGGTTACACAGCTATCTGATTCCCTTGCCGAAGCCTGACAAAGACCACAAAAAAATTCAGGGATATCGAATTATAACCATGCAGAATACAATAGGCAAGCTGCTGGAGAAGGTAATTGCCAGGAAAGTATCAAGCCAACTAGAGAGGCAAGGTGTTTTCCCACCCACCCTGGGTGGGTACGGTCCAAAGAGAGAAACCTGGACAAATGCAGCAGTCTTTGCCCAGGATGTCTATGAAGGTTTCCACTCAGGCACTGAAACCGTTGCTGCAGCGATTGATCTTGAGGACGCATACAACAGAGTACCACTGGATTTTTTAATGTTTCAGCTTCTCGAACTAAACGTAAGTCCATTCCTCCTTAGTTGGATCGCTGCAGCCCTCTTCCAACGGAAAGTAGTTTTTAGATGTGGCAGTTGGACTTCGGAACCAACAACAATATATCCTGGCCTACCACAGGGATCACCATTATCAATGGTAATCCTGTTGCAGAATTATGGCAGACACCATACATATGACCCGAAGGCTAGTTGCTTTCTTTGCTGCGTCTTCGTTCCCCACATGAAAGTCAGTTGACTTGATTTCCCATGCTATCTCACGGATGACAAGGTCCCGCCATCTCCGATGTTTACCAAGACACGTCTCCATTTGTTCGCTTTCTTGCCACTTTTCTTTGTGACAAACCAGGAAATGATGACATTAGTTCTGCTGATAATGTTGGCATAGGTGTATTCCATGACTGAGCATTTAGTAGGAACGCAGGGTGACAATGATCTGGAAACAGGACTGCTGCTAAAATATATAAATGTTGAAAGTTCCCTGGAACAGCATCCCCTTGTGTCATCTTAACATCTTCTACAAGAGTTCCCAGTTGCATAGGATAGGAAGTTGTTTCTTCAGAAGCTGCAGGTGCACCTGCTTCTTCTCTGTCAATATCTGATACTTCTTCTTATGAAGATAGTCTCAACATTTTGAATTCTAATGTCCTGTGTTCTCTTTAAATATGTGTAATGGTCGGTCATGATAGTGTTGTTTGACATGCCAACGGACAAACAATTCAAATATCGACAGTTTTGCAACTTATCCTTCTGCTGACTTCAATAAGGCAGTTACCTGGTCCAATACAGTCGTACAGGCCACAACGCACCAGACTGTAACGAAAAAGCAAAACCCTACAGTCTTCACACTTATTGACCCATAGTGAAACCCTGCCGGATCTTTCAATGGGTAAAGTTGTCGAAGACACCATCTAAGCTTCTTCAAAGTTTCAATGTAACGGTCAGAATTAACCGTGTTTCCTTGTTCCAAGAAGTCGAGAAGATTCACATCTTTCTCATCCCAAACCACGGAGACTATAACCTTCCCTACAGATGGTGACATTTTGAACTTCTTTCTTGTTGGCGATGTTGTGTGATGCCATTCCATTGACTGCCTCTTGGATTCTGGTTCCAAGAAATTAACCCAAACCTCATCACCTGTCACAAAGTTCGGTAAAAATCCTTCTCCTTCAGTTTTGTAACGGTGCAGGAGGTTGATGTGTTCCTTGCTTCTTTATGTCTGTCTGTCAACATTCTGGGTACTCTCAAACCTTTGAATAACCCAGGTCTTTAATGATGGTCTGGGCACTGTCTTTACTAATGGAAAAGATGGAACACATTTCATCCAGTGTTACCCGATGGTCACCACGATTGATGCCATCAACTCAATGAATGTTGTGTGGAGTCAATACGGTTGACGGACGGCCAGTCCGTTTTGCGTCAGCCAGTGAGGATTGATCCCTTTCAGCTTCGTCACAACGACGTACCCATCGTCGGACATTGCTAACATCCACTGCTGAATCTCCATAAACAATACTCGAACGTTCGTGGATGCATTGAGGAATTCTATGACATTACTTTGCTTAACCCGAACTTTTTTTGGTGGCCATTGTTAAGCCGCTACTGTTAAGTAACCTGTAACTGAAACAGATTGGTAGTGATACACAGTGCAGAAGATTATTTGAGGAATCCCGTTAAATTAATAAATTGCACACCGATAAAGTTATTGCATAGACAACAAAAAATGGAGGCATTACTTGTTGGCCGTCCCTAGTACATTTATTATCTGTTGTTATCCGCTTTCTTAAATATTTGAAGTTCTCTCCTGTCTCATTCGTGTTTTTACAGTTATATTTAATTTGATCCGTTTTCATCTTATTACCATTTCTTCTAGCCTTTCAGTGCCTTTACTTCACATTTCCTCCTCACTGTATCACTCCATATGTTTAGTGTTTTGTGACTTGTTTTTATGCAAAGACATTAGCATCATCACAACATAAGTTGTCTATGCGACTTCACTAACTACAACAGCGGGCGCATTTGTAATAGACCAAATTATATGTTTACGGTGAGTAAACATAATTATATACAGATGGGGCTGCTAATGCGATTGGTTCATATCTTTTCCATCTTTAGTTTGATGCAGATTTCGAGGACAAAGATTGCTATAGGGGCCATTGTTTCAACGATGGTAATGTGGCGTTCTCTAAAAGATGCTGTTTGTACGAGGGGAAGGAATATCAGGTAAAATATTCAATGATTCTTCCAGTTCAAGATGTACTTCCAACGGATTGTGCTGTGTTGGTTTTCAATGTCCTTGCAATTTTCCTCAAGTCATGCTTCTTTTGCTTCTTTGCTCAATTTCCTTATTTCCATGTGAATCTCTTCATATTTTTCATGGTTATGTTTGTTATATTTTTGTCTTGTATCCGTAAGATTTTAGATGTCTTCCGTCACACATTTCATTCGTCCCATCATCTTAAAATTTTGGGATACTTGTTTCTGCAGCGTAGCTGACTAATTTCTGTCATATTTCCTATAAACCACTGATATCATGAAATAATTTCCAGATCGGACAATGCATCAAATCTGTTCTTTACCTCTAAGTTGAATTTATCTTCTTCTTCTTCTTCTTCTTCTTCTTCTTCTTCTTCTTCTTCTTCTTCTTCTTCTTCTTCTTCTTCTTCTTCTTTTGTTCGCTCGAAATGAGTCTGTAACTGCAATGTTGTCTCGTGTATAACCTTCACTTTCTTTTTTAGTTCACTCAGCGGTCCACATAGTTTATCTTCCACTGTTGTTTCTCCAGGCCAGAAGGTTTACCTATATATGTCATATTTTGGGCAGTCTTGGAGTATGTGATCTGCTTTCTGAGGTGCCAATCCACATGTGCACAATGCTGATTCGCCAATCCTAAATTTTGTATACATGTGGTTGCGTAATCTATTATGTCCTATTCTGTGGCGTAAAATAATGATTTATTCTAGTCTGTACATAAGGTAGTAGTCGTTTTGAGCAGGTTTTGGTGACATTCTGACGGATTTTATCATTCTTTTCTTTTGGTGGTACGTAGCGGGTACATCGGGTTGTTCTTCTATTGCTCCTTCCTCAGCAAATCGATCAGCTCTCTCGTACTCCACAGTGAGATGGCATCCAGTGTATGGTGACCTTACGCTGGCTGCCAAGTTTACAAAGTAGTTTCCGTAGTACTGACAATTTCCTAGACAGGAGCGTCTCAAGTACTCATCTTGAAATATCACCACATGTTGTGTACCATGGTTGGCATTTAGTAATTTCTCAGTTGCTATCGTGATTGCCTCAATTTCAGCAACATAGTTATGGCAGTACTTTCCTGTTGGTACCCTGACAGTGTTCCTCCATTTCGAACAGCATTTTGTGTTGACACATATGTGTAGACATGGATACAGAGGTCCTGTGGGTATTCTTCATCAAAGTAGCTGAAAATGGCTGTTCTGCGTTGTACACTTCTGTTATTCCTTGTCAAATATTTTGTCTGGATTTATAGTGATAGTCTATATTCCTCTTTCCACGGAGTTCGTAACAAGATCAACAAACAACAGGATCAAGCAACAAGATCATTGATGAAGATTAGAAAAAGTGTGGGGGACAAGACTCCGCCCTGGGGGACACCGTGACGCAGTAGTACTTTCTTGCTCTTGAGTCCGTCTATCTGTACTCGGGCTCTTCTGTTGTGCAAGTATGCTTTCACCCATTTGTACATTCTTCCATTGACTTTGCAGTTTCTCAGTTTCTTCATCAGACCTTCTTTACAGACTTTGTCAAAAGCTTTCTATAGATCTATCCATGCCGCAAGCACTAGTTTCTTCTCTTGGAATGCATCCTCAATTTCTTGAGAGAGGTAGGTTGTCTGATCTTCCGTAGAGTAACACTGTCTAATGCCAGCCTACTGTGGCATAAGAATGTTTTCACTTTGGAAATACTACTGCAGTATGTGATTGATGATGAGCTCCATTGTTTTGCAGACAACTGGTGAGGATAATTGGTCTGTATCTGGAGGCACTGGAACTGTCTTTCCCTGATTTTAGTTAAGGTACCATGATTGCTTCTCTCCAGGCTTGTGGAACACTGCCTAAGGTCCAGCTGTTATTGAAGATCTGCAGCAGTTTGTCTTTGCTATTTTTCCTAGGTTCTTGATAATTTCATTGGAGGTACCGTTAGGTCCTGGTGACGTTCTCATTTTCAGTGTTGATATTGCTAGCTCCAGTTCGCTGACTGTGATAGGTGCCTCTAGCGCCTTGTGTACTATTTCATTCTGCCCTGTATGTTGCCATTTCTCTCGAATCTCTTTGTTGTTTCTCTGGACTAATTTATATGATGTTATCTTGTGTAAATGAGTCCGCAAAATGGTCAGCTGCTGGCTTTCCTTTTAAGATGTTTCCGTCTTTATGTAGTGCAATTGTTTCTCCCAGTGCCTTCATCGTTAAGTTGTTTTACTAGCTTCCACAACTTTCTCGAGCCCCTTTCAAAGTTCAGTGACTTTTTTCTTGCCAGCTTTTCCGTCTTGCCTGAAGATTGGCTTTTTGAAATTGGCATTTGCGTGCTGGTATTTATTGTGATACTTTTGGCTGGGTTTGGTCTCTGCTTGATTTCTACATACTTCCACATCACTCTTCAGAGCACATAGATACAATTGTGTGTTTCTATGTGCATTTGACCTTCTTTAATTGTATATGTATATTGCTTATGACTAATCTATGGTCCCTGTAGCAGTCTGCGCTTGGAATAATGTTTGCGACTTTTAAGGCATTTCCAAGTCTTCTGATAAGGGTGTAACCAATTTGTTTTCTGATCTTATTGTTACAATTCCTCCATGTCCATAATCTCCTTGAATATTGTTGATACCAGGTGTTTGAAATAATCATATCATCACTCCAGTATAAACTACATAAAGCAACTGTGGTATTTTTAGGGCTGTACAGCTAGCAACCATTCTATTCCAACGAAGATGTTAAGGAAAATAAGAGTTAAAGGTAATATGCTCGATTTATTTGCACTGGGTTGTACCAACATAGAAATAGAAGGGAAAATCCTTAACCAAGTTGATAATTTTAGATACCTAGGGGCATTTATAACATCAGATGAAAGATGTACAACAGAGATTAGGAGCAGAATAGGGCAGGCAAAAGCCGCATTTCAGAAAATGAAGGGTATCTTATGCAATAAGTCACTATCACTGAATGTAAGAAAGAGAGTGCTGAAATGCTATGTAGAACCAGTTTTGCTGTATGGCAGTGAATCTTGGAATGTAAATGAATAAATTAAGAAGAAATTAGAAGCAACAGAGATGTGGTTCCTGAGACGAATGTTGCGAATTCCTTGGACTGCCAGAGTAACTAACGACGACTGCCTGAAACAGGCTAACGAAACTAGAACATTATATACAACAATAAGACAGAGACAAACAGCTTTCCTCGGTCATGTGATGAGAAGAGAGGCATTGGAGAACATCGTAACAACTCTAAAGATCGAGGGGAAGAGAGGCAGAGGTAGACCAAGAGAAGTGATGCTGGATGGATTGAGTCGGTGGCATGGAGGAATATCAGCAGCAGAGTTGATCCAGAAAACCAAAGACCGAGATCTATGGAGAGCCATGAACGCCTACGCCAGCCGGCATGGCACTTGATGATGATGATGGGTTGTACCCTATATGGCCGGTCTTTATTCCACACAACGGCTTGCTGAAATCGTTGCACACAGCACGAGCTTGAGCTAGAGAGATGTGTCCCAGGATGTTCCGACAACATTGCGCTCGTGAACCGATTGACGAACCCGCGGTCCTCGAAGCGCTTATCAAACGGCCCAACAACTTCGGAATGTAAACCCGAGGGCGGTAATCGTTCCCTCTTCTGTAAACAGAATAGGAATGCGTGCAAAGACATTGTATATGCAGTTGCTTGAGGCTTGAGAGGAACGTTTAGAAATGCATTAGCACACAATCAAGGATATGTGAGGTATATCGCCAGTTGTCTTTTTACATATATTTCCCTTTCTTAGCTAAGATTAAAGAAGGATCATATTTTACTTAGTCCCACAGAACGTAGATGAAAATATACAAACTACTACAGATTGAGAAGTAATATATGAAAAAGCAAATAAAAAAAAATATTCGTAAAACAATTTCGCTTTGATAATTTGTTCGATTAGGAGTTAGTTGTATATCCGTGTATAGGCTGTGGTAATCAATCCCATAATTTATTATCTACTGGAAGGCCCCGCTATACGTATTCTCGGTATACGTCGTTTCGCTATAACGTCGTTGTCACATAGGCGACTAACTTAACTTTACGTCGCTACCTTTCGCCATAACGTCGTTTTGAGGCCAGAAGTATTCTTATGGAGAACATGGAAGCACAACTGGCCGTCTGGATTGAAGACCAGAACCAACGGAATATGCCTGTGAGCAAGATGGTTATCCAAGAGAAAGCAAAGTCTCTCTATGAAGATCTAGCTAAGAAAGCGGGTGAGAGCAGTACTGATAGTGCTGGTGATAGTTTTGGAGCGAGTCGTGGTTGGTTTGAGCGCTTCAAGAAGCGTTCACACCTGCACAACATTCAGACAACAGGTGAAGCGGCGAGCGCTGATACTGCAGCTGAGAGCATTTCCCTGCAGAGTTAAAGGCCATGATTGAGGAGGGTGGTTACTGTGCAGCAGACATTGGACACATGTTTTGTTCAAGCAAAGAAGAGCCAGGAAAAGAGGCAAGAGGTTACAGTTTCATCCTCAAATGAAGAGGCAGAATTTAATGCCTCTACACCCTAATAACTCAACCACTCGCCCTCCAACCCACCTCTAGCCAATAAATACCAACAACCATGAAAATAAACATTACTGTAGTACACAATACACTGTATTTCATTTAATTCTAAGGGAAATAGTATTTCGCTATACGCCGTTTCACTTAACGTCGCGTTTTCCATGAACGTAGCCCCGTCGTTAACCGGGGCCTTCCAGTATTTGTGATTTACTAGGCAATTTTAAGTTCAGTAGTTTGCCATTGATTTCTTTCAATAAACATTGATTCATCAAGATTGTTAACGAATCTGTCATTGAAAATTTCAGTTGGGTACGGCCCATGACATCGACGATTGTTCTTCCGTACTTTGTTTAGAAGATGGGGAAGCTTTCCTGGAAATGTCCAGCTGCCCAGAGTCTGACTGTGGTCCCAGGCATAAGGTTCCAGGCGTGTGTTGCCCAGTGTGCGATGGTGAATAGACCAGAACTCCCACTACCATGAGGCTTCTATCATATAGAATTCATGATTCTAGTTTTATGTTAGAAGACCATATAGTACAACCAATAAATGCATGTGCGTAAGTCTAGAGATATGGCTACTGTTGTGAATTGCCTCTTTTTGTTTGTATTAATATAAAATGGAAGAATTGTTGTTTGTATCAATATAACATAACAGAAGGTTTTTCTGTTTTTCTGTTTGTGTTAATATAAAATGAATATGACTTTTGTTTGTGAAGGAAGAAGGAAGAAATTGTGTTTGTATTAAAATACATTGGAAGGACTTTTTTTGTATAAATATAATATGGACTGTCTCGTTACACTATTAACTGGGTTTCACAGTGTTTCCCATTATGGGCACAACCGTTTTTCTCACCTCATGAGACGTTCCATAATTTCCGCGTTGGTGAACCTGTCATGTCATTTTAGTGTCAATTTTCTGGCGGTGTCGTATATTTTGAAGGGACTGGCAATCACTACAGTGCATGACCCATCTCTGTTAAAGGTAGCTGGGCCCCATCCTCTTCTTATATGTAAATAGATCAAGAATACGACCCTTGAAAGATTTACAGACTCGGATTTGGTTATTCGTCTAAGGGTGTGTGGTCCTCTTTTAATAGAAAAGTCATCACTAGGTTTGTCCCCTGTCTTTCCACCTGGTATTTAATGGTATAGCTCACGAACCCCCTTCTTCCATCTTAAGAAATTGTCTGAAAAGACTTTCTCAATAAGAATCAGGTGCAATATAACATGGATTTGGAACAGTTAAAGATGAAGAGTCTCCTGTTCTCTCTCTCCAACTAAGAATTTATCTTATGTGAATGTGTATCTGTTAATTAAACATTCAACAAACACAAGGGAGCATTGAGACATGTTCTACACACAAGATAGAGATTTTCCCACAGATAGTTTGGACTGACAAATTAAGTGGAAGAGATCTTCACATTTAAACAAATTTATTGACTGTGCCAGTTTCTTTTGGCCTATTTGACATTTTCTTCGTTTTTTCATCAGCTGTTGACATTTACAGAATGAAATAGAAAAAAAAACTTTCATAGGACCAAGTATAGTCAGTCAATAAATAATAACATTCATTGTATAGTGAGATATTTTAACTACCAAAATGTGTTATAGTTAACAATTTCTACATCCAACAATAATTCAAGAAAATCATTTTCTGAGAGGGTGAAGTTTGTGGGAGTGATAAGAAAACCTGGTGTGATGAGATGTGGATAAGCCTGGGTCCATGGTCTGATGGATCCACTTCAGGTTGGGCCAGTTTAGCTTCACTGAAGACTTCTCATTCTCTGCTTAAGGCTGGAGTCATCTGCCATCACAGGTGTTGATCATCTCATTCACTCCTCTTCCCTCCTTGTTGGTTAGGTGTGGCACCAAGACATCACTGTTTAAAATTCATACAGGTATGTATAATCCTTTACAGCATGTTCATAGTGTGAACACAACATAACAAAACAAAAATGATAAGATCAGAAGAAGTATTGTTGTGTTACTTTGGGGTGGGTCAGAGATTATTACACTGGATGTAGCTTCTGTTGTCTGGTACCTGCTGTATGCATTTCCTCAGTGGACCTGTAGTTCAGTGAGTAGTGTACAGTCAGACACAGATACGAGTGATAATGCGATGTTCCCTGAATCATGGTAATCAAGCTGACAGGCAAGATCAACACAAGTATGAGATGCATTTGTATAAATGGCATACATTTAAACATCCACATTACTCTATTTGTTCTACATTGTGTATATAATTGTTTATCTGTACTTTCCAAGGCAACTACTTCCTATTCTAAATCATTTCCTTGTTCCTGCTGTTGTGGTGTGGAGGTGTGTGGTGTGAAGTGTATTGTGTTGAGTTAACTTCTGTTGTGTGGGGTTCCATAGCTTGTACTAATTGTCCTCACATCTACATCAGTTAATATGAGTTTAACTCATCTAGTGTGCTTTTATTGTGGTTCATGTCCAACATACAGAATTTCTGATGTGTATTTGTTACAAAATGTAATCTATACAAGGTCATGACACAATATATTAGAAAAAAATTATTACTTAAAGTATTTTTCCCTAATACTCTCCTCCTCTCTGTCTACTTATACTTCTCCTACATCTTTTACCAGTGCATATCATGTCCATTCTGTTGGCGACACAGTTGGCTATAGACCAAGGTAATTATCACCCGTTAGTCTGAGCAGATTAAGTAGGTCGGCTATCACAAATGACGTTTGTGAACATAAACCTATTTTAAGCAATGCAGTTGATGTAGTGCGTTGTCTAAATAAAATCTGACACATGAATAAACTAATTTCTATCAAATACTATTTGTTTTCAATCCGTAAAGAGAAAAGGAAGAGTATAATTCCTGTTTCAGTTCTTTAGATTGCAAAATAGACAGAATTAAGTACATTTTTAAGCAAGGTAGTGTTTCGTTTGCACCAGCTGACTATCTCTGCAGAAACGTTTTCCTAGAAGTTTTTGATGAAAAGCATTTGAGTGCATTGGAAATTTCATCTTGTACATTATTCTGTGATAGATTATAGTCATATGCACATAGTGAAGTTGTTAGATGTAGTGTAGAAAGTCAGAGTTTTGCAGTTTTGAGAAATTATAAGATGTCGGTTTCGCCGGGGAAGTGGCGCCAGTATTGAAGTTGCGATCGGCAGTTTTTCACATTTTCAGAGATTTATTTTATCAAAAATACAATTCATTGGACGCACAACACTGGATACCTTTACGTTATACATCTTGGTACCACTTAGATCTGAGAATCACGCGCTTACCTCAGACTAGATCAAACTGCCCGTTGTAAAAGTTTGAAAGTTGGACAACACATAGCTTTGGCGACTGCTCGCTCGCTCTGAAGTCATAGAAGTGCGCGGTTTTATTAAAGCGGCGCCCAAGCTGGGGGACGCTATATCCACGTGATGTGTCTCTACCAGTCACATTCTATTCTGTTGACGCTAACCCTTCTATTCTTATCCTGGCATCTGTCTGTCATTAGTATCGCTTAGTGCGTTCGATGTTCTACGGTGCTGTAATTGTTTCGATAATCTCTGGGTTGCTGTGTAACGTTGACGCGCTGAAAATGATGGATAGGTGAATATGTCACATAGCCCCACTCCAGATTGTTCTAGGGTATGGAACTAAGTTTCCAGCATTTACAGTGGTCAAGCTTTTCCTATATGATTTACTCCAATGTATTCTCTCCTGTATCTGATTGACCTGGTTCATCAGACACTGGGTGTCGACTTAGAAAGTCTGCTCCCACATTCATCTTTCCAGGGACATATTCTATCTGGAACGAGTATGGTTGTAGAAGTAGTGACCACCTCATAAGTCTTGCATTCAAATTTTTGGATGCTGCGAGAAACATAAGTGGTTGATGATCACATTGTACAGTGAAGTGTTTTCCATATAGGTATGCCTGAAACTTCTGTACACTCCATACGAGAGCTAAACATTCTCTCTTGATAACACTATAATTCTTCTCCGCTGCATTCAATTTCCTGCTGGCATAAGCTACAGGGAATAGCTCTGATGTTTCATCTCCTTTTCTCTGCAACAGCGTTGCCCCAATTCCTACGTCACTGGCGTCTGTACGCAGTACGAATGGTTGGTTGAGATCTGGCAGATGTAAAACTGGGTGATTGGTTAAGGCTTGTTTGAGTGCTGTGAAAGCTCTCTCACATTCAGCAGACCAATTGACTTTCTCTGGGTTCCCTTTTTTGGTAAGATCCGTTAAAGGTGCTGACAGAGTATTGAAGTCTTTAATGTATCGTTGATAGAATCCACCCAAAGATACGAATGATCTCACATCCTTCTTTGTCTTTGGACGAGGTGCTCTCTGGAGTTTGTCCACGTTTCCTTCCTGTGGAGTTATTAGTCCATGAGATATCTTATGACCTAAAAAGTCCAATTCTTGGAATCCTACTTGACATTTCTTTGGCCTAGCCGTTAATCCAGTTTCTCTGAGTCGTCTGAACAAAAGATGTAGTGTTTCTACATGCTTGTCAAATGTTTCAGTTGCGATCAGTATATCATCCATAAAGTGACTAATGTCTGGATGGTGTAGTGGGTCAAGTAATTTTCTCATCATACGTGTAAAAACGCTAGGAGCATTACTTAATCCGAATGGAAGTACGTTGAACTCATAGTGTCCTCCAGGCGTACTGAAAGCTAACCATGGTCTAACCTCCTCCTTTACAGGAATCTGATAATATCCCTTACTGAGATCAATCCTAGTAAAGTACTTCGCTCGGTTGAGTGCTGTGAAGAGTTTGTTCTGATCAGGCAGAGGTTCTGCTTGAAATTCAGTAATAGCATTGAGCTGTCGATAGTCGATGCACAATCTATGTTCTCCACTTGGCTTTCTCAATAATACGACGCTGGCACTGTAAGGTGATTCAGATGGTGAAATTATTCCTGCGGTGAGTAGCTGTTGTATTTCTTCCTCTAAAGTCTTTTGCTTTGCATAAGGAACTGGGTAAGTCTTGACTCGCACAGGCACTGTGTCATTTAACTTCATGTCAAATTCCTCCAAATCAGTTCTTCCTGGCTTATCTGTAAGTACGTCTGCATACATAACCATAAGTTCCCGAATCTGCTCCTGCTGATCCTTTGTTAAGTTGGGATTAATTTCCACATCCTTAAAGGTTTCTTTGGCTTGCAGTGGGTACTCGACTCCCATTGTTGATCCTTCTTCGACTTCAGTAGCCACACTCATGGCCATCAGATGTGCAGGTTCGGTGGTTGAGGGTCTTTCATTATATTTCTTCAGAAGGTTTATGTGAAATACTTTCATCTTGCCTTTGACAGAAATCTTGTAGTTGGTACGTGAGATTTTCTCCGTCACTACATAAGGTCCTCTCCATCCTATTTGCAGCTTATTCTGACTGGTTGGAAGCAGCAACATCACCTTCTCTCCCACCTCTAACTCTCTATCTTTTGCCTTGCGATTGAAGTAGCTAGCAATTCTTCGTCTGGCTTTACGTAGATTGACATTCGCTTGTTTCCAACTGTGTTGTAAACGATTCTTCAACTCGGCAACATACGTAGATGCAGTCACGACTGTATCGTCTGTATGATCATCAGTCCATGTTCGTAGCAATGCCTCCAATGGCCCCTTGATTGGTCGTCCAAACAACAATGTTGCTGGAGTAAAACCTGTTGAGTGATGGGGTACCTCCCTATAAGCGAATAGTGCTGCGGGTAAATACAAGTCCCAATCCTCCGTATTCTCCTGGGCAATTTTGCGCAGAATACCAATCAAGGTCCCGTTCCACCGCTCCACAAGTCCGTTGGATTGCGGGTAATATGGTGAACTAAAGATATGGCGTGAATGAAAAAGTCTAAATGTCTCCTCCATAAGTTTACTACGAAACTGTGAACCGTTGTCCGTCAAGATTCTTTGGGGGAATCCTAGACGTGTGAATATTCCTAATAATGCTTCAGCAACGTGTTTGGAGTCACAGCTTGGCATAGGAACCGCTTCGGCCCACATGGTCGTTGTGTCCACAAGCGTTAATATGAATCGATTTCGCCTCTTCGTTGCGGAGAGGGGTCCGATTATGTCTACAGCTACCTTCTCGAACGGTATTCCTGTTATGGGCAGATCACCCAACATTGCCGGTGGTGTCCGGTGTTTTGGTGATACTTTCTGACACTGTGGGCATGATTTTACAAACCGTTGTATGTCTGCGTTCATCCCTGCCCAAAAGTAGTGAGTTGCAATGCGCTGTGTAGTGGCGTTGATACCCATATGCCCACTAAAGGGTAGACTGTGGCCCATTTCAAGAATCTGAGCCCTGTGTGGAGTTGGTACAACAAGTTGGTTGAACTCTTGTCCAGCTCTCCCTGCTTTCCTGTATAGAAGTGCTGACTTCATAAACAGCTCACCTTTACGTGGAGGTAAATGTGATTTAGGCAGTTTCCTGAAGCAGGGTTCCAAGGTGCTATCGGCTTCTTGTGCCCTCTTCAGTTCCTCCTTTCGAGGGATTGGCGTAGTTGTTTCCGGAGTCTTTTTCGTCTGGGATCGAGTTGTCATCGTCGACATCGCCACAGGTTGAACAGGTTCTCCTAGAATTATAAATCTACAGCCAAGAATTACGGGATATATAGGATCTTCTAAGACTGCAGCCTTGATTGTCCCAGTGACATAACGAGATGCTATGCTCACCTTTGCCACCGGAAGAGACATAGTCGCAGAGCTCTTCAGGGGTCCCTGTAATTCGACGATCTCCTCTGTCACCTGTTCCGGGTGAACTAAGGATGATGATACAACACAGTCGTACGATAACCCGGTATCATAGAGACAGGTCGTCTTGAATCCATTCAGCAATATGGACTCGACAACCGGAAGATGAGATGCGGTGTCTTTATGAGGTGTCTGGTTGGACGTTTCATCAGTGTTCACTCCTTTCTCTCTTCGGCTGGCCAAACAAGCAGCTGTGTGTGGAGGTGGCTTCTTCCTACAATTCTTCAATGTGTGTCCTTTAATTTTACAATTAGTGCAGAATAATTTTTCCTCCTTCGCTGTTGTTTGGGCTGTGTTCTGAGGGATGTTTTTGGTTTTCCCATTTTTCTTGGTGCCTAAGTTGCCATCACCTTCCTTTGCTTTTGAAGTTTTATCCTGAGGGGGAATGTTGGCCGAACGTCCCTTACCTCCGATTTCCTTCTGAGATTTCTCAAATCTCTCGGCTAGGATGATGATGCTTTCTAGTCGGTCAGCTCCGTTCTGGGTTAAGAATGCTTTCATTTCATTCGACATCTTTCCTTTTAGCTGATCTATGATGATCATCTCTCGGAGCCCTTCGAAACTCTCATCAAACCTACCCAGACTTGCCCATCGTTGAACATAAGATTTCAGCCTTTCAACTAATTGCGCATAACTTTCGCCCGGTTCTTTCCTTGCGGTTTTGAATCGAACTTTGTAAGAGTCCCCGTCCACTTCGAATCGGCTCAAGAGTGCCTTTTTGAGTGTTTCGTAATCCTGTTGTTCTTCTCGAGTGAGTCTAGAGAACACGTCATACGAGGTAGACCTTAAAGCCTGCGATAGTTTCGTCGCCCATTTTTCCTGTTCTAGACCACAACTGACGCACATAAGTTCGAAACGTGATAAAAAAGCCTCGACATTGTCCGTCTGTTCATTAAATGGTTCTAGTGGAAATGACATCGCTCCGGAATTTTGGTACGAGACGTTGGAATGTTGTTCTGTCACTGGAAAACCTAGTGAGTTTGAGGGGGTGGGGGGAATCCCTCCCTCTAGTCTTCGGATCTCCAGATCAGTCTCCATTCTTTTCAACTCCAGTTGATGTTGACGTTCTCGTTCCCTATCCCTTATTTCATCTTCATGTTTCCTTTGTTCTAACTCATAAGCTTGTAGGCGTTGTTTCTCCTTTTCAGCGATTTCAGCTTGAAGTTTCTGTTGTTCTAATTCATATGATTGTAGGCGTTGCTTCTCCTTTTCAGCGATTTCAGCCTGCAACTTACTCTCCTTCTCAGCTATTTCAGCTTGAAGTTTCTGTTGTTCTAATTCATATGATTGTAGGCGTTGCTTCTCCTTTTCAGCAATTTCAGCCTGCAACTTCCTCTCCTTCTCAGCTATTTCAGCCTGCAGTTTCTCCCTCCTGTCAAATTCATCTGATACAAATTTAGCCAGCTCAGGGCCGTCTAAATTGCATAGCTTGCCTATTTCAACTGTCTGGGCACGGAACTTAGCAGCCTCGGCCATGCTCTATTTTTGTCTACCCTATCTTTTTGTAAAAAAAAATAATACTGTGCAGTTTGCTCAGGTCTGGGTAAGCCTGTCACTTCCCGGATCTGAAATTATACAGCATAACATGCACAATATTAACAAGCAAAAACTAACTAATGTCCGCTGACCCAAGTAAAATAGTTCTTATACACCACGAGAATCTGACCTAAGAAATAATTGCAACTTAAATTCTTGTCTTTCTGTCAATGCTCCTCAAGCTAAAGACAGAAGCAAAGAAGTACCCAGAATGATTGCACTCTTCCCAAAAGAACCTGAAATTTTGATAGAGATTTCCCTATGGAGAAAAATTTTCCCCAGTCGGTGATGAAATTCTCTAAGTCCAAATTCCTCTATAGAAAGACATCTTCTCGAAAGAGAAATGTTGTAGATGGTAAATTCTCACTCTATTTCCTCTGGAACACCTTTTTCTGAAATATAGACCTATTTGAAAGAGGCCCTCCTTTTTTCAGAAGAAATGATCAGTCACTTGCCATATTCTATCTATAATTGTCATTCATATCATATGGAGGTCAATCAGTACCCCACATGATGTTCATTTATCATATGTGAAGTGACAAAGTTAAAAATCTTAATTTGTTTAACAACCTCTATAATTGTCAATCATATCATATGGAAGTCAATCAGTACCACACATGATGTCTATTCAACATATGTAAACATGACAAAGTTGGAAATCTAAATCTGTGTAACAATTTCTATAATTGTTCAAAACAAGTACAATGTCACCAATTCACACATGAATACTGTTCACATCTAGTGTCACTGATCTACTATAGTTTAGAATCCCTCGTCAGATATCTATCTATTCCCAGGGTTTATCATCTAGGATAATAGTTATCTAAACTGTCTGCTGGGTTTCAAAGTCCGGGACGGGCATCCAATATATGTCGTATATTTTGAAGGGACTGGCAATCACTACAGTGCATGACCCATCTCTGTTAAAGGTAGCTGGGCCCCATCCTCTTCTTATATGTAAATAGATCAAGAATACGACCCTTGAAAGATTTACAGACTCGGATTTGGTTATTCGTCTAAGGGTGTGTGGTCCTCTTTTAATAGAAAAGTCATCACTAGGTTTGTCCCCTGTCTTTCCACCTGGTATTTAATGGTATAGCTCACGAACCCCCTTCTTCCATCTTAAGAAATTGTCTGAAAAGACTTTCTCAATAAGAATCAGGTGCAATATAACATGGATTTGGAACAGTTAAAGATGAAGAGTCTCCTGTTCTCTCTCTCCAACTAAGAATTTATCTTATGTGAATGTGTATCTGTTAATTAAACATTCAACAAACACAAGGGAGCATTGAGACATGTTCTACACACAAGATAGAGATTTTCCCACAGATAGTTTGGACTGACAAATTAAGTGGAAGAGATCTTCACATTTAAACAAATTTATTGACTGTGCCAGTTTCTTTTGGCCTATTTGACATTTTCTTCGTTTTTTCATCAGCTGTTGACATTTACAGAATGAAATAGAAAAAAAAACTTTCATAGGACCAAGTATAGTCAGTCAATAAATAATAACATTCATTGTATAGTGAGATATTTTAACTACCAAAATGTGTTATAGTTAACAATTTCTACATCCAACAATAATTCAAGAAAATCATTTTCTGAGAGGGTGAAGTTTGTGGGAGTGATAAGAAAACCTGGTGTGATGAGATGTGGATAAGCCTGGGTCCATGGTCTGATGGATCCACTTCAGGTTGGGCCAGTTTAGCTTCACTGAAGACTTCTCATTCTCTGCTTAAGGCTGGAGTCATCTGCCATCACAGGTGTTGATCATCTCATTCACTCCTCTTCCCTCCTTGTTGGTTAGGTGTGGCACCAAGACATCACTGTTTAAAATTCATACAGGTATGTATAATCCTTTACAGCATGTTCATAGTGTGAACACAACATAACAAAACAAAAATGATAAGATCAGAAGAAGTATTGTTGTGTTACTTTGGGGTGGGTCAGAGATTATTACACTGGATGTAGCTTCTGTTGTCTGGTACCTGCTGTATGCATTTCCTCAGTGGACCTGTAGTTCAGTGAGTAGTGTACAGTCAGACACAGATACGAGTGATAATGCGATGTTCCCTGAATCATGGTAATCAAGCTGACAGGCAAGATCAACACAAGTATGAGATGCATTTGTATAAATGGCATACATTTAAACATCCACATTACTCTATTTGTTCTACATTGTGTATATAATTGTTTATCTGTACTTTCCAAGGCAACTACTTGTCTTCCCCTTCTTATTCTAAATCATTTCCTTGTTCCTGCTGTTGTGGTGTGGAGTTGTGTGGTGTGAAGTGTATTGTGTTGAGTTAACTTCTGTTGTGTGGGGTTCCATAGCTTGTACTAATTGTCCTCACATCTACATCAGTTAATATGAGTTTAACTCATCTAGTGTGCTTTTATTGTGGTTCATGTCCAACATACAGAATTTCTGATGTGTATTTGTTACAAAATGTAATCTATACAAGGTCATGACACAATATATTAGAAAAAAATTATTACTTAAAGTATTTTTCCCTAATACTCTCCTCCTCTCTGTCTACTTATACTTCTCCTACATCTTTTACCAGTGCATATCATGTCCATTCTGTTGGCGACACAGTTGGCTATAGACCAAGGTAATTATCACCCGTTAGTCTGAGCAGATTAAGTAGGTCGGCTATCACAAATGACGTTTGTGAACATAAACCTATTTTAAGCAATGCAGTTGATGTAGTGCGTTGTCTAAATAAAATCTGACACATGAATAAACTAATTTCTATCAAATACTATTTGTTTTCAATCCGTAAAGAGAAAAGGAAGAGTATAATTCCTGTTTCAGTTCTTTAGATTGCAAAATAGACAGAATTAAGTACATTTTTAAGCAAGGTAGTGTTTCGTTTGCACCAGCTGACTATCTCTGCAGAAACGTTTTCCTAGAAGTTTTTGATGAAAAGCATTTGAGTGCATTGGAAATTTCATCTTGTACATTATTCTGTGATAGATTATAGTCATATGCACATAGTGAAGTTGTTAGATGTAGTGTAGAAAGTCAGAGTTTTGCAGTTTTGAGAAATTATAAGATGTCGGTTTCGCCGGGGAAGTGGCGCCAGTATTGAAGTTGCGATCGGCAGTTTTTCACATTTTCAGAGATTTATTTTATCAAAAATACAATTCATTGGACGCACAACACTGGATACCTTTACGTTATACATCTTGGTACCACTTAGATCTGAGAATCACGCGCTTACCTCAGACTAGATCAAACTGCCCGTTGTAAAAGTTTGAAAGTTGGACAACACATAGCTTTGGCGACTGCTCGCTCGCTCTGAAGTCATAGAAGTGCGCGGTTTTATTAAAGCGGCGCCCAAGCTGGGGGACGCTATATCCACGTGATGTGTCTCTACCAGTCACATTCTATTCTGTTGACGCTAACCCTTCTATTCTTATCCTGGCATCTGTCTGTCATTAGTATCGCTTAGTGCGTTCGATGTTCTACGGTGCTGTAATTGTTTCGATAATCTCTGGGTTGCTGTGTAACGTTGACGCGCTGAAAATGATGGATAGGTGAATATGTCACAGGCGGTCAGCGTGGCTCTCGCTACTAAGCTTCGTTTGTGCTGGTGGTGGGGTAGTGGGTCCATTCCCTAAACCGGCAATTGGACTTAAAAGTTTATTTTTCGTTCAGAAAGCAACAACAAACTCAGAAACGTATAATTGCTAAGACAATCAACCTGAGGTTAAATGGAAAGTCTTGCGAAGGACATGTAACATTCTGAGCAGACACTAGTAAATTAAATATTGAACACAACCCACCACTGGCAACGCCGATCGCATTCTGGTACGAATCTAAGGCCTTTTGACGCGTGATCCGGGACTTGTTTCCGAATCCGGTCAGGGATATGCACTACTGACGAGCTCAAATGAGAGCGAAACTCGAGTATAGTGCTTCCATATTGACGTGGATAGGCCTTAGATTCGTACCAGAATGCGATCGGCGTTGCCAGTGGTGGGTTGTGCTCAATATTTAAATTTCAAATCCCGAAACAACCAAATAAATCAACTAGTAAATTAATTGTTGTAGTTATTACTTTAGTGGTTCTACTTGATTCTGATCCATACAACTGAACCGATTTGATGTTAGAGTTAAATACTTTTATAATCTAAATGTGCTGTCAGTTTTAATTTCTTTTGACTTTCTTTAACTCCCGAGTGCTATGAATACTACTCTTACAAGTGTAACTTTTTGAATTCTCTAGTTAGTACGTGTACTTATCTGTTGCACCAGCTGTATCTGCATTGTTACGCTTATATGTTTATGATTGTACCGCGTGAAGTGATTTTAACGAAGAAAGATGGGATTTTGATGTGCGTGGTGTATTATTATTGTTTTTGTCTTTCTCCTGTGCTTGTTAGACCTAATTTAGTGAACTCACCTCAAGTGTGTTTAGAGCCGTGTCGTGCTATGGTACAGACAGGCGGCTGCAACAGGCGGCACCGTAATGGGGCTTCATAAGTGGGTGGCATTTTTAAAGAACAAAAACACGCAAGGGGCGGCATTTCGAAGACTTGCATCATAGTGAGAAAATCTACCGTACGGTCCTGAGTGTGTTTAACTTGCAAATGATTTCGTGAGGAGGACAGAAGGGATAATACTGTTCGCAAGATTCTGATCATCAAGCTGCTCTCTCAGATTTCAATTGCTACTGGTAGTTATTGTTATCTTGAAAATCAAGTCTGCAGTCAGTAAAAATAATACATTGGCAAACGCTATTCGTATTGCACTTTTGCTCTTATTTCACATGTTTCCGGTTTATTTCTCTGTTAAAGATTGCAACATTTCATTTATGTATATGTTCCTTTTATTAAATTAATAATATGCTGTGAGATCCCTTAGTCCCTCTTCCGTTTCAAAAGAAATTCCCTATTAGTATTGTGAAAGGTATTGACTTAGCCCACAAACCCCCATATCAAGTATCCACTTCATTCCAATTCTTGACACTATTATTATGTGTAATGTTGCCAGTAAAAACCTTTCTTTGTTACGAAACAAATACATGAGCCTCGATATCGGACTGACTTATCTGGACAACAACCTTGGAACGTTAAAGGACTTTTGAGATTTGGAACATGGAATGTACGGACAATATATCGAGCTGGAGCGGCCGAAGAACTAACCCGGGAGCTGGTTGAATATCAAATGGATATAACAGCAATTCAAGAAATAAGGTGGCCAGGAGAGGGTACTTTAGAGAAAAATGGAATGATTATAATATATGGAGGAAACACCCAAAATAAACATGAATTAGGAACAGGATTTGTCATCAAAAAAGAGTTATGGGGGAACGTTTTAAAATTTAAAGCTTTAAATGACAGGATTAGTAAATTACGAATAAAAGGTAAATGGAAAAATATAACGATGATTAATGTACATGCACCTACTGAAGAGAAAGAAGATGATATTAAAGAAGACTTTTATAATAATCTGGAAGATGTCATAGAAGAAACCCCCAAACAGGAAATCCTGATTGTGCTGGGAGACTTCAATGCAAAAATAGGTAGAGAGCAAACTAATAAAAAAAAAAAAGGCCGGTATGGAAAGCCTACATACAACTTCAAATGATAATGGATGGAGAGTCATCAACCTGGCAGAAGCCAAAGGACTGCAGATTAGCAGTACCAGACTACAAAGAAAGGATATACACAAACAAACTTGGAAATCATGTGACAAGAGAACCTATAATCAAATAGATCACATTTTAATTAACAACAGAAATGCATCAAACATACAGCAAGTCAGAAGTTATAGAGGAGCTGAGTGCCACAGTGACCACTTCCTCGTTGGAGCAAAATTTAAAATAAAACTTAAGAGAGCTTTCTATACTAAATTACAAAGATTACACAGACATTAACTAGGGCTTGTTTCCTTAGCGACTCAATGAACATGATCAAGAGGATAGAGGAGAGGTCGATCCGAAGAGAATGGTTGCTGCCTTTGGAGCGGTCTCGACTGGCAAAGATTAGTTTCATCTTCGTGCCAGGGCATGCGGGAGTACAAGGAAATGAGCGGGCTGACAAGCTCGCAGGTGAGGCTACTGTGGAGGGCGGACGCGCCATGGACCAGGCCGACATTCTGAATGCTCTACGAGAAGTAAGACTTTTGCGAGAACCAAGTGATGACTGTGAATCTACAACAATGGCCAGACTGCGAGAGCAGCAAATTAAAAGAGGGGTGGCCAAACAAGAACACTACGCAGGAAGCCAAAGAAGATTTATAAACCAACACAGAACTGGCGTCGTTAGCCGCTACACGTTGCGGGATTTGCTGAGGAGGGGATCCGAGCACTTATGGACTGAATGGTTCGATGTGCAATGAGGATGATCTGTCGACTAACTAAATAACTAAATAACTAGATTACACCCAACATATAACAGAGAAAAACTACAAGACATTACAGTCAAAGAGAAATTTACAGATGCAATAAAATGTAAACTTGAAACTCTGCAAAACCCTTCGGAGGAAAGCGTTGACCAAACTTGGTTGAACATCAAGAATACAATTCAATCTACCGCACAGGAATGTCTCGGTGTGTTAACCACGCTTAGAAAGAACAGATGGTTCAATCAAAAATGTGAAGAAGCAGTCATTAGGAAGAAGAATGCCAGACATGTATGGTTAAATGACATCAATAACATCCAAAAGGAAGAGCATTATAGAAATGAATGTAAAGAGGCTACAAAAATAGTCAGACAGCAGAAGCGAGAATATATGAGTAATATAATCAAATATATGGAAACTAATCACCAGAAAAATGAATCCAGAAAATTTTTTAAAGAACTGAAGTCAATGAAACGAGGGCACCAACAAAACACATATGGTTTAAAAGACAAAAATGGGAATATGATAAATTCAAAACAATGTTTTCCCGTAGTGTATTTGAATAACGAAGACACAAACAATAGATTGCACGATTTATTGCCTGGCATATTTCGCTGCATCTCGTCAGGTACATACTGCAGAAATCACACAACTTACGTGAAATTAACTAGATAAATCCTTCAAGTTGAAATATACACATATTCGCACAGTAATGTCACTTACCACGGTAATTTTAAGCTGACTAACATGTCTTTCTGTTTACACAATTCTGGCTTGCGTTGATAGATCATAATTGCTTCTGCTTGTGGACAGAGACACTGCATTTCGCGTGTTGTTTAACACAAAAAATACTCGCTTGTTAAAATTTGCAGAAGCAATTATGATCAATCAACGCAAGCCAGAATTGTGTAAACAGAAAGACATGTTAGTCAGCTTAAAATTACCGTGGTAGACAATTGACATTACTGTGCGAATATGTGTATATTTCAACTTGAAGGATTTATCTAGTTAATTTCACGTAAGTTGTGTGATTTCTGCAGTATGTACCTGACGAGATGCAGCGAAATATGCCAGGCAATAAATCGTGCAATCTATTGTTTGTGTCTTCGTTATTCAAATATGATAAATACCAATGAGGAAATGTGCAACACATGGACAGAATATTTTATTGAATTACAAAATTGTGAAGCTCCAAGTAACATTTTCCCACAGGAAGAGGTTCTAACATGCGAACCACAAATTGAAGAACCTACATTTGAAGAAATCCTATATGTAATCACACGACTTAAAAACAATAAGGCAACTGGGACTGATGGAATTGCTGCTGAATTTATAAAGGCAGGTGGCCATGCATTACATCTAAAGCTATACGAACTAATAATAAAAATACGGAGGACAGAAGAATTACCCCATGACTGGAAAGAGTCATTATTGATAAATATCTTTAAGAAAGGAGACAAGTTCCAATGTGGAAATTATAGAGGAATATCACTACTGTCCACAAGTTATAAGATACTATCCGCAGTATTACTAAATAGACTAAAACCATATTCAGAAGACATATTAGGTGACTACCAGGCGGGTTTTAGACAAAACAGATCAACAATAGATCAGATATTTATCTTACGACAAATAGCCGAGAAACATTGGGAATATAAAAGAGATCTCCATAACATTTTTGTGGATTTTAAAAAGGCTTATGAGAGTGTCCATAGGAATAGTCTATGGAATGCTATGCAGGAATTTGGAATACCAAGGAAGTTAATCAACATGACCAGACTATGCATGGAAGATACTTATAATATAGTAACATATAAAGGCAGGAAATCAGACCCCTTCCAAATAACATCTGGCTTGAAACAGGGTGATGCACTATCGCCGCTACTCTTCAATCTGGCTCTAGAGAAAGTTGTAAGGAAGATAAAGGAGGAATGTGATATTGGAGGAAGATCCAAGCTGCTTGGTTATGCAGATGATATAGATATTATAGGGCAAAGTGAACAAAAGACATTGGAAATATTGACTCACTTAAAGGAAAAAGCCCAACAGATGGGGCTGGTTATCAACCAAGATAAGATAGAATATATGGTAATTTCAAGAGACGGAATGGCTAAAAACTCTGGCGACATACAAATAGATAATATGACCATTAAATGAACGGAAACATACAAATACCTGGGTACAATCTTCAACTGCTCCAACATCATAAGGGAAGAAATACAAACTAGAACCAACTCTGGAAATAAGATATACTATGCACTACAACATCTACTAAAATCAAAGGCGCTATCTCGTAACACCAAAATCACAATATACAAAACACTGATCAGACCAGTTGTGCTGTATGGCTCTGAAACCTGGAGTACAACGAAAAGAGACGAAGCCTTGTTACAAACCTTTGAGAACAAAATTTTAAGACGCATCTTTGGACCCATTAGGGATACACAAAGTGGAGAGTGGAAAAGAAGAAGTAATAAAGACATTTATGATCTGTTTAAGTCCCCGCTAATCACTGGTATCATGAAGGCTAATAGACTACAATGGCTGGGGCATATAGAAAGAATGGAAGATAATAGGGAAACAAAACTCGCTTACACTCAGGAAATAAATGACCGTAGACCCCGAGGTAGACCAAGAAGACGGTGGAGAGATAATACATGTACAGACCTACAAGCACTTGGAATCAACGACTGGCAAGAGAAGGTCCACCAGAGAGACGAATGGAGACGGATTGTATTTGCAGCAAAGAACCTCAATGGCTCGGAAAGCTGAAGAAGAAGAAGAAGAAGAATGTTGCCAGTGCATGATCTGTTTTCTCTGAAACCCGCATTTTTATCCCTTAGATTTTTTGCAGTTAGCATCGCTTTATCTTCAGGATACAATCCGGCTTAATTTTTATAAACAGTTATTCCTCTATAGCTTTCGTACTCCTACAAAGTCTCCGTTCTTCATCATTTGCTCCTGTCTTCTGTACTTTCTTCTCACTCCATATATTGCTAAATAATTTATTTGGTAACTGAAACCGCTATACTAATAGACATAATTTCCCTCTCAAAGAAAGGAAATTTCAACCTGCATAACTATGGCACGAATAAGTCACGCAAGCAAAATGTTCTTTGAATCATCATATTGAGGATAGAAAGTAAGCTAGTATATAGAATATAAGAAGTGCATGCAGGTTTCAGACAGGGCAGAGATTAGTAATGTCTGCATACTTTAGGTATTACAGTTATGTTTGCCGTATTTTACCGTAGATTTGTTTGTGTTAATTTGCAGTTTCTTGTTTTTGTGTCTCCGAATTAAGATATATAGAGTACTCGTGACGTTAAATTCC
>OY992882.1:39088988-39178988 GCA_963921405.1 Cepaea hortensis
GCAAGACGAAGGCCCGTTTCTCCAAGATACCTCATGTCGCAACGTGTGCAGATGATCGCATAGATGACGTTGCGACTCGTACATGAGAAACCCATAAGAAGAAGAAGACGATATATATATATATATATATATATATATATATATATATATATATATATATATATATATATATATATATATATATATATATAAAGTCATTTTTCAAACCCGTCCATGACTGACTTTGTATACTCCGCTCTTGCGGCATATTTTATTTTAATTTAGTTGTAAATGTTAAATAATAGTTTAAATTGAGATCAGTTATATACATGTTTTTGAAATTTCCAACCAGTTTAGCTTTTATTCTTGTCTTTCTGATTATTCATATTTCTTGGAGGACTTTTTACCTTTACATTAAAAAAGGGAGGCGTTATTCGCAGCGCTCTGTGTATAATCACTTCGTTTAAAACATATGTGCTAAAGATTATAAGATGCATTTCAATTTTATTTACATTTTCTAAATCTCAATATGCAACCATTTTTATTTTTATTTAATTGTTTGCTTTTATTTACTATTTCTCATTAGATTTATCATGGCAAGAAAAAGGAATCTTGATCATCTGAAATGCACCATCAAACTAAATTATACCCTTCATATCTGTGCGGAACGATTCCACTATGGACAGAAGAGTTGGTGGGAAGCCAACCTTCTTGAGTGTCTTGAACAGACCCTCTTGACTGACAAAATCAAATGCCTTTGTGAGGTCGATGAAGGCAATAAACAGTGGTCGATTCTGTTCACGGTATTTTTCTTTCATTTGTCACAATGAGAATATCATATCAATGTAGACGGGTTCCATCGAAAGCCACACTGTGATTCAGGATAGACTTGATCTCACAGGAATTGAAGTCTGCGCAGAACAATTCTGGCATATATATATATATATATATATATATATATATATATATATATATATATATATATATATATATATATATATATATATATATATATATATATATATATATATATATCACCATGAAAAGAATTATCTACAGATATCAAAGCCTGAATCTTTGCCCCCAAAGTCACCGGATTTTGTTGTCTGTTTTCCCTACACACTTTGCTTTATATTGAAATGCACGTAACACACTCTGTTGGTACTTGTGCCCATTCTACAATAGGCTCTTTGTCCTAAAGTGTAATAAACTATCGAATAATGACCTCTGGGTTACCCCTTCAAGATTTCTTTCCATATATCTTTCCATATTTGACCGGCTGTCCAATATTTTCATATGTGACCGTGCAGTGAATGTTGTGTGTCGGCACTGCCTATGAGGTAGGTAAGTGGTATGCAAATACTTATTCTGTCTCCCATGTTTGATAAGTCAAGGAAGTACCGCACTGCCCTGCCTGCTGTATCTTTTTTTTTTATCCCAACTATGATCCGTATAGCCTTATTTTCTATTCTTCTGTATTCCACGTGCGGACGACTGTGTGAGGATCGCCAGGTCGTACTCATTGAAACGACCAGAAACTGATATAGAGGACAGAGGTTGCGATGCTCAAGTTTGTCGCCGCCATTAACCCTATCGCAACCATACCCCCTCCCCCCCCCCCCCCCGCCTTCCCCCCAACTTTAATTACCACATGGACGTAATTCAAGAATCCTATCAAAAAGTGCTCCCTTGTACTCCATTTCATGAGTTCTTTCACAACCTCCGGACGGTTATGTCATGACTACCTTCGTTGGGTTGACCAGTACTCTCGTTTCCCCGACCTGCATGGTCATGCCATGGATTTATGTCTGAAGTGTTTCATAAATCTGCTCAGTCTTTGTCCTGACAATACACTTAATATCATCTGACTACCACAGTGTCATTCCGTGTGCTGTGATCCGCTTATTTGTGATTCTCGCTGTGGAGAAGTTGAATAGCATTGGAAATAATGGTTAACCCTGTGTGTGATAACCTGTTATTTTATATATGTGTTTTTGCCCTGTTATTATGTGTACTGTGGCTGTCTGTCAATGCATGGTCTTTTTGGTCGGAACTCTGTCTGTTCACCCGTTTTTACCTTAAGCAAGTAGAGTAACTGGCCCCTTTACAATGAAAGGCATTGTGAGTATGGTTCTGACTCAATATGTTTTATAGATCGTTTGGCAATCGGTAGGTGTTATGGTAAAAATCAAGTCGGTCGATGCATTCTTTAGTTATTTGTCAACGATATCTCTTAATCTCTTTAGGATGATGTTACTGAAAAAAATTTAAGGAACTGACAATAACATTATTACACTTTAATTTTGGACACTGGCGTATCTTTCTTTGGCAGCTTAAACAAATATTCATCACTCTAGTCTGCCATTATTTCTATAGTCATGCAAATTCTGCTAAATATTTTGTATTGTTAAATTACAAAAATCCAAATACAGTAATATTTAATGAATAAAGGTTTCAACAGCTGCCCAATGATGAAAATAACAATTACATAAAACTATCAAGTGATACCTTTATAAGGGCCACACACAGACCTGAAAAAAAAAAAACACAACTGTTGCCACATTAGTTGATATGCTCTGTCTAAACGGTAGAAGTATAATCACAAAAGTTATCATAATTGGTACACTTTAAGAGACGCCAATAACACACGGTGGCTTCATTATAGCAGAAATATAGAAAATAAATATTAACGTCATCGTTTATACAGAGATTATCACAAACATGTCAAATTAAACAAACAATGCTTTAAAATGCTTTCATAATTGTCAAATAATATTCGGGTTATTTAGCACAATGGACATGTCTGGTATTTTTCATTAAGTCGACAGATTTATTCACACGAGAAAGCGTTTCTTTATCTAAATTGGGAACAAAAGCCACTGTACGTTAGAAATAAATATAGCATGTACAAAATACCAGTAGGCCTAATGTGTAACATGGATAATAGCTTTGGTTAAGATTACCTTTATTATGATTTCTGCTTGATGCTCGGAGCAATAAACAAATAGTTAAGAAAACATGCATCTAATAAACAGCAGCTTGCACACTCCCAGAAAGATCAACAACAAAATATAATTCTAAGTCCCGCCCTTCCGCACATAAATACACACATACATTCATGCTTCTCCATAGTTTCTATATGCATATACACACACGCACACATACACACACGTTTCCCTCACGATATCCTTAAATTGTGTCCTTAGAATCAATCTACTTCTATATTCATTTCTGTTGAATAGATCTGGGTATCCTGTCCGCCCACGTACATTTTAATATATTTGTGAATTAATAATGTGTTTGATAGTTGATTTGATGAGTACCCAATTTTTACATCCATGTGCTACCACATGAAATATTCATTCTCTACAGATTCTAAAGGTTAATTTACTGTTTTGATGACTGATCTGTACATCATATGCTCATATCGATATATGTATTATATTAAATCGACTGCATTAATAAAACATTTTTTTTTTAAATAAAATAAAAAAAAAAATTTTTTTTAAACTATGTTTTCATAGGCACTTTTGAATTTCTTGTTATTAAATTTCTATGCCACCTACATTATAATCATGCATATTGTTTGTTGCCTTGATTACATTTACTCGCGTTGTTCAGTATACCTTATGGTGTTGGCAGCTTGGGAAGAAATTAATTAAACAATTTATTAGGTGCATTGAAATATAGTGAAACCATGCAATAGTTTATGCTGATATTTTATCGACTATATTGAATTCGTTAGTGGACTTATTTCGCAGAAAATGCACTTATACGAGTTTCTTAATGACGGGGCGTTTCAAAAGCCATATACTCATGAAATAATCTCATTTTGCAGGGGATTTTAACAGACAACTTCAGACAGACATGTGAGTGTAATAGTCACGACATCAGCTCTAAGGTCAGCTAAATGAGTATGTTAATCTTCGAACGATAAGATACAGTACACAGAGAACGAGAGAGAGAGAGAGAGAGAGAGAGAGAGAGAGAGAGAGAGAGGGAGAGAGAGATAGGCAGAGAGAGAGAGAGAGAGAGAGAGAGAGAGAGAGAGAGAGAGAGAGAGAGAATGAGGTTTAACAAAAATAGGAAGCGTGAGAGTATGATACTATTTACATAGAAAGACAGCGGCAACACATGTAAGTAGAGAGAATGACGTAGTATGCAAAGACGAGAGAGAATAATACTGGACAGTAGACAACAGGTAATGTACATTACACAGAGAACGACTGAGAATTATACAGTACGCTTCTCGTGAGATAGCAGGAGAGGATTATATAGTACAGAAGGAGGGAGTACATGCATATCGAGAGATAAAGATGCATTACTCAGAAGTGAAAGTGAACGACACGGTTCACAGATGGCGAGAAACGGGGCCGTACAAAGAGAACGATACAATTTGAAGATGGCGCGAGAGACTGATGCAGCACACAGGTAACTAGAGAGAATCATGCAGTGTACACACACACACACACACACACACACACACACACACATATATATATATATATATATATATATATATAGAGAGAGAGAGAGAGCGAGAGAGAGAGAGAGACAGAGAGAGAGAGATACTCATACAATACACAGCGGACGAGAGAGCATGATATAGAAAGCATACAGTGAAAGAGAATTATACTTGCACAGACAGCGAGCGTGAACGCGCTACACGTGTAGAGGTCCTGTAGTGTAGACAGCATTAGAGAAAATGACTGCACACAGAGATACAACACAACTATCAATCCTGAACCCTGTATTGCTTCTATCGATGTTTTAATAACGAAGACACAAACCATATATAGTATGATCAAATTCACTACGGGAAAACATTGTTTTGATTCTATTGATGTGTTTTTAAAATTGTTTGCATATCCTTTACAGGACATTGCTGTCAACATCAGCATTCAAACCACTGCTCATTCTCACCGTCGTCACGTTACTTACGAGAGTATACGAGATTACGGAGAAAAGTCGCTAACCTCTAGGTCAGGAAGCCGGCTGATGTGTTTTACATCTACTAAATTACATTGACATTCATAACTGAGACATTAAATAACACAACCATCACAGTGTGTGTTTGTGTGGCCTTCTTGTGTGTGAAAACTCATACACTCATTTGGGATCATGTGTATATGTGGAAGAACATTTACATCATCATTGTCTAGAGAGAATGGTCCGGCAGGGGGTGACCAGAGGATTTGGCCAACACTCAGTAGTACTCCCAGGAAAGACCAGACGGGTACATAATCAGACTGCAGTTGGTACTATTATTAATAAGAACCGTCGTCGCTGATGAAGATGAAGACCGTATGGGATGTCTGAAGTGCTGTGATGTATGTTCTTGACTCAACTGAAAACGGAAAATTGTTTATATTTAAGGATATTAGCAATAACGCTGACGTATATGAATGCAGTCAGTATACTATTATCTACGTGTGACATACAGAGCGGGCGAGTTGGCATAATTGATAGCGAATCGCGATGATAAAGGTCGGATACAGGTTCGATGCCAGGGCTCGTCGTCTGAGAAAGTGAAGGAACGACTGGGCCACTTATTCCCCGTGCACCCAGGCCTACAAAATGTGATGACGCTATCACATCAGAGATGTCACATTACAGGCCCATAGCAGGAAACTATGTTATTATTATGTCTAACAGCTGCACTTAATTGAATTGGTGTGGACTGTATTATTAAAACCACACAGTAATTATATGGCGTATGAAACATGTTTCACCTTGTATATAAACGGCAATCTATATAAGTTACGCACTTCTGTTGATGCCACTCTTATTTCAGCAACAACAACAGCTGCCAGCAGAATGAACTTCTTAAAATTGTCAACCTACGTTGTCTTGTTGTCTGTGACAATTTTGTCATATAAGGCTTTGGTATTATCGAAAGAATGCGAGTACTATGAAAAGACCTATCTGGCAAGTATCTATTATACATTCGCCATTTTTTACAGGTCAAATTATTAAAGTGAATCATCCCGGCCACTTGCTTACAGCTACAGCCATCGAAGGAATAATGCCACACTCCTAGAACATGTGCGTACGTTCTGTATGAGAGATTTTAAATAAGCAGGAAATACTTGCAGCGGCAAGACACAGCATCAGCCAGCTGCGCAAGACACCTGATGGAGTAGTGGTCTCCATCAATAAAAACCTAAAAACCACAGCACTTATCCAGAAGATAACACAAGAGGAGAAAGCCACCATACATCTTCACCACGACATAATATTGGAAGCACCCCGACACAGCATGATGAAACGATGGGTCATTAAACGAGTCAAGACCCATCTCACCAACGACCAGATCAGGAAGATGCTGACAAGGGAGAACAAGAAACTCAAGATCACCAGTGCCGAGAGGATCATCGGAAAGAACAACATCCCCTCCACAGTCGTCATAGTAACATCGAAGGACCGAGTGATCCCTCAATACATCAGATGGGACAAGAGAGACCAAGTTCCAGAGCACTACATACCAAGAGTGCTGCAGTGCTCTAAGTGCCAGAAGTTTTGGCACACCGGTGCCACCTGCAAGAGGGAGGTTGAGGTTTGCAGATACTGCTCTGGACCTCATTCATACAGCCAGTGCCAGCATGCAAAGATCGACAACGACTTCAGGAGGCCTAACAATAACAGAAAATGCGCCAACCGCCTCGGCAACTACGGCGCCCCTGCCACCATGACAGCACAGAAACGATGAAAATCGCCATCAAGTCTAACCTGCCATATAAGGAAGGCAGGAAGCAGTACGAGGCGACCAACCGACTCACCAAAAATGACAAAGCGCAACTTGAAGGCCAACTGAAGGACCTGAGAACACAGTTCAAAACCACGGAGGAAGGAAAAGTCAAGACGCAAGAAACACAGATAACAGCCGCTCAGCGCATACTGGACGAAACGAAGCAAGTCCAGCAGAAGATTGAGCAGGATGTTGCTCGAATGGCTGCTATACAGGCGGAGACAGAAGAAAGCCTATCAAGCAGGGAGGAGGAAAGACACAAGAAGCAAGAAAAACAGATAACGGCCGTTCAGCGCATCCTCGACGAAATGAAGCAAGTGCAGCAGAAGATAGAACAGGATGTCGCTCGAATGGCTGCCATAAAGGCTGAGACGGATGAACAGCAATCTAACATACAAGATGTGAAACGAAACACAGAAGTCAATTTGGATAAGATACTTGAGCTGCTCAGAATCCAGACAGCCACACCCGAACCAGAGGATACAAGGGCACAAACAGACGAAGATGCATCATATATAATGTGGTGTAGGGATTCATGGAGCCTTGCAGATTTAGATCCTTGCAGTTCTGAATCAATTTATCTGAAGGTATTCCATAAATCCATCGTTTTATTTAAAACAATGTTTTCCCGTGATGAATTTGAATAACGAAGACACAAACAAAAGATTGCACGATTTATTGCCTGGCATATTTCGCTGCATCTCATCAGGTACATACTGCAGAAATCACACAACTTACGTGAATTAATTAGATAAATCCTTCAAACTGAAATATACACATGTTCGCACAGTGATGTCGATTGTCTACCACGGTAATTTTAAACTGTCTAACATGTCTTTCTGCTTGCACAAGGACGGCTTACGAAGGTTGATTATTATAGCTTCAGCAAACTTTAACAATCGACTACTTTGTGTGTTGAACAACACCCGGAAGGCACTGTCTCTTTCAATCACCTGACCGCTCTCGAGCACATGTCTCCCGACCGATGAAGCCGGACTGTTCCGGTGTGTCGGCCTGCCTAGGCTACCATCTTCTGTGTGTAGTATCTTGTCCACCCAATTCGGAATATGTTCCGAAACCCTGCAATGTAACTGTCGCTCAGTTCTGCCTATGTAGATGGCCTCGAATCTGCATGTAAATTGGTAAATACAATTTGATTTTTCATACAAAGCTACAGGTTCTTTTACTGCTGGGACGGGGATCGGTACGGTTCTGTACCTGATGACTAGAGCTGCAGCACAGAATGTTCGCTCGACTGCTGTGGTGAGCCGGTCCCGCAGACGTTGCATTACGTCATCTACTCGGAAGGTTAGCTGGATGAATACCTTGAGTTTAGGGACTGTAGTTACTTCTGATTTCGGTTTTGGCTGTTGGCAGTGGCGCTTTATAAATCCTGTGGAGTACCCATTCAAGTTTAAGGCATTCTTCAGAGTTTCAAATTCCTCTGTCAGTGTGTCCTGGGTGCATCTCTTCCTAGCACGGTCAAACAGGGTCCGTACTAAGCCCCGTTTGTACTGGACAGGTGCGAAGCTCTTAAAATTTAAGTATTGGCCAATCCATGTTTCTTTGCGGTACACCGATCTTTGAATTGTGCCGTCTGCTCTACGTCTCATTAGGATATCTAGAAACGGCAACGCTTCGTTGTGTTCGTGTTCCATAGATAAAGAGATGTTTATATGTGTCTCGTTCATTGTCGCCTGGAACGACGTTGCTTGTAGCTCGTCTGTGGTGATAATTAGTATATCGTCCACGTAACGACGGTAAAAGGCCAAGTTATTGATTTCTGAGGATCTCTTTCCTTCTAAGTGTGCCATGAAGATGTCCGCTAGAATAGGTCCAAGTGGGCTCCCCATCGCCACTCCGTCAATTTGGCGATATGACTTGTTTAGAAAGTTGAATTGTATGTTGGCAGTACATAATTTTAATAGCCTCTCTAGAATAGCTGATAGTATGCCTAGTTTTAGTTGTTTGTATCTAATGCCTTCGCTTATTATATTCACGGTCTCACCTATTGGAACGTTGGTGAATAAAGAGTCAATATCCATGCATGCCATGTGTTTGTTGTTTAAGTCCATAGTATCCAATAGTTCCACCAGTTCGAATGTATCTCTGGGTGTTCTTGGATCGAAGGACTGTCGTACTGGCTTGAACTATTGGATACTATGAACTTAAGGCCAGTACGACAGTCCTTCGATCCAAGAACACTCAGAGATACATTCAAACTGGTGGAACTATTGGATACTATGGACTTAAAGCTAGTCAGCTTCAGCGCCGACTCTCAGGAGTCTCCCGAAAAATGCACTCGTGAACCGAAAGGGCAAAACAGTCAGTTCGGCAACCGCCGGTAGCCATTGTTCCGAACATGACAGGACAGATGTAAAAGCATTCCATGCGAATTTCACAGTTCACGGTGTCGCCCACGCACTCACTCAGTAGCAGAGCGACGGACCCATGTACTACAGTTCAACATGAGGAAAATGCGATTGCAAACCGTAGCCACAAGTATAAACACGCCACAGGCCTTACGGCTCAACGCCTAACCGCCATGCGACCGGAAGTCCTAGTGTGATCAGTGATCATTTACCACAAACGAAGGGGATACTAAACAAAAAATATATCACATGTTATGTCTAACCAAATGAGCTCTGGCACAGTGACTAGCATGCTTGCCTGCCATACCAGTGGTCGAGTGATTAATATCCTTTAATTGACATCGGGGCCCAGGTCGAGCCAGCATATAATGGCTACCAGGACATTGTTTGGATAGTAAAGGAGAGTGGGGGGATAAAAAGTAAAAGTAAAGAATCCCTGTAGAAGTCTTAAGGCGCATTAGGCACTCACTTCCAGACCCATATGTTTATAGACCAATCGGCGTTCGGTGGGCGATGTGGCCGTGACGCTGGCAACTGGCGCGAAACTAACAATTACACCCATTCAGTGCTGAATGGTCTAAACAACAAATACAGGGCAGCACCCAGAAAGATAGTTTACTGTTTACTATGTCTAAACGTTTGGTTTCAAATACGGGCATATATGTTTTGTTGTTGTTTAGCGTATGATTATGGTTATTACTGTGAACTCCTTTAGACTAATACAACTTTCAAGATTGGAAACTGCACTGACGCCTATTGTAACGCCGATGGCAGTGTGGATTTCTCTTTCACTTGTTGTGAGTACAACGGGAATGTATATCAGGTATATTTGTCTTTGCTTCTTTTTATTTTGCTGGTATTTTCTATCTACTCTCTCTCTCTCTCTCTCTCTCTCTCTCTCTCTCTCTCTCTCTCTCTCTCTCTCTCTCTCTCTCTCTCACACACACACACACACACACACACACACACAAACGAACACACACATCTTTCTCACTCACTATGACTGATTGGAATAATGTACTAAAGCAGAGAGATAAGAAAGGGCAGGATCCGAATAGGCTAGCGTACTCAATTATTAACACTTTGAAAGTAAAGGTCGTTCTTTCGTTCATTCTTTCTCAAGCACTCACTTCCTCTCTTGTACTCACTCTATATCGCGCATTCACCCTCTCTCTCACTCAATCACTGTACCACAATCTCTCTCTCTCTCTCTCTCTCTCTCTCTCTCTCTCTCTCTCTCTCTCTCTCTCTCTCTCTCATTCTCTCACTTACTCACTCACTCACTCACTCATTCGCTCTACTCACTCTCTCAGTCGCTCTTTCTGAATCTTGCTTTCACACTCTCTTCTCTCTCTCTCTCTCACACGTTATCCTTCACTCTTTCTCAATCATTCTCTCCCTCCCCCTCTCACACTCTTCCCCATCTCCCTCTGCCTCTCACACCCAGAATGTCTGTATGTTTCTGAAAGGTGATTTTCAACTAGTCTGCTTATTGCCCAGATCTATCATATGTACCACTGTGCATGCTACATATCGCTTTAAACAATGTCTTCGGTGCCCGAGAGCGCTTTGTCGGTATATTTTGGCACCTTGAAAACACTACGTTTGTAGTACCATATTTTTATACACCAGTCAGAACTACATGGGTTGTGCGATAAGTATTATGCCGGCCGATTTTTCTTCCCCAAAGATGTTATGGTTCCAGTTTTCGTCTGGTTAAACCTCTGAGCCGAGGTCACTTTAAAACTAGCAATTCTCCGACTCGATTGAGAAATCGAACCCGTGTCCACCAGGCCACCAGACAGCGCGCGGTCAAGCTCCCTACAATTCCTGTTCTTTAGCATTATGTTTCACTGTATGTGATGATATATTTCCATACTGAGAAGCAATATTGTCCATGTTATTATAAAAATGAATTGCTTTATATATTTTCTAATGTAAACTGTCAGCCGTTGCAACATATTCCAGTTTTCTGTTCTCACGAAATGGTGAAAATAAATGGTGATTATTTCCTTCTGTTGTCGGTTATGCATGTTCTTTATGTCATAGCCGCTATTAAAACATTTAACGTCTGTCATATCTTCAACATTCTTCTTTGAAGCAACATTTTTTGGCTATATATTTCTTTTTTGCTTGTTTACTACCTGTTTAGAATTCGCAGCCAGCTATTAAAAGTTGTACACAGCAATAAACAAATTATGAAACTTAATTAACCAAGGCAATGATAATTTGTTTAATACACTATATATTTTATAAAATAGTGTTTGCCTGGATCTCGTCGTTCTCTGTTTATGAGGTATATTTATTATCTGTTGTTATCTGCTTTCTTAAATATTTTAAGATCTGTCCTGTCCCAAGCTCATATCACTTATTTACTGCTATATTTAGTTCTATCAGTAGCTGTCTTATTACCATTTCTTCTAGCCTTTCAAGAACTCTTCTCAAATTTTTCTCCCCAATGTATAACTCCATAGTTAGGTTTTTTCAAGACATTATCATCATCATAAAATAAGTTTTCTATACGGCTTAACTAACTACAAATCCGAGCACATTATTAATAGACCACATTATATGTTCACGTTATTAAACATAAATATATACAGATAGGATGCTGATGTGAATGGTGCATTTATTTTCTGTCTTCAGTTTGATACAGATTTCGAGGACCAAGATTGCTATCAGGGCCATTGTTTCAACGATGGTAATGTGGCCTTCGGTATAAGGCAGTGTTTCCCAACGTGGGGCCCACGCCCCACAGGGGGGCAATTTGACTGTTAAGGGGGGCAATTTGAAAATGGAAGAAATCGGCTGAATATAACAAAACGGGGAGACTTGAGACTGAAGTTAACTAAATTGGAACCTGACATAAGATCTCTTTGCAGCAAGCATCAAGCGCAAGGATCTCACTAAATTTAAATAATAAATAATTACTAATAATTAAAATAATATAGAAAAATCTTTCATTAAAATTATTTTGTACTTGAGTTTCAGTTCTCCATTATATGTTTTGAAAATTTACTTACTGTGTTTGCTCAATAATTACCTAGTGATTTCTTCCTAAAACCTATCATTCAAGTTTCTTTAGTGAACATTTCAAAATAATGTATATGTTGAGGGGGGGGGCATGGGGCGGGGGAGGGGGGCAATATGAATTTTAGAAAGGCTTAAGTGGGGCATGGTACAAAAAAGGTTGGGAAACACTGGTATAAGGAGTTGTTTGTGGGGAGACATGGAATTACAGGTAAACTATTCAATAATGATGCGAGTTCATGATGTGTTTCCAACCAACTCTCTCTCTCTCTCTCTCTCTCTCTCTCTCTCTCTCTCTCTCTCTGTGTGTGTGTGTGTGTGTGTGTGTGTGTGTGTGTGTGTCATCCTTCATCCGGCTGCTGTGGGCGATCATGCCTCTCCACATATTGCGATCTTCGTCGTCATAGATCAATTCATGTGTTGACTACCTTCCGTGTCAGGACACAAGGTTGTGAAGAATTGTCTCAATCTGTCTTCCTCTATCTCTCTTTCCACAAATCTTTCCGGTTGTCACATCATGTTCCAGTTTGTGTCTTCTCATAATGTGGCCAAAAAGTGATAACTGCTTCTTTATGATGTTTGTCGTAAGCTGTCTTTGCGACTTTATAGCAAAGTACTTAATTAACTTCCCTCAAATTTTCCATGTTGCTCATTTTGGCAATCCAATTAATTTTTAGCCTTTTTCTTTAAAACCACATCTACAAGGATTCTATGGATTTTGTCTCCTGTTTACTAATTGTCCAGGATTGGCTGCCATATGCTAAAATTGGTTCTATGCAACACGCAAAATCTCTTTTTCTAGTTTTCAAGTACAAGTACTTATTGAACAAAACGTTTATTTGATAGAATGCAGTGTTTGCTTGTCCCATTTTCTTCTTTATCTATGTGATGCATCTTCCTTCTGATGCTGTCCATGTGCATAGATATTTGAATTTTTGCACTTGCCCCAAAATAACATCATGCACTGTAATTGTAAATTTAGGAAATTGAGGTACAATCTGTTTCTTTGATGTCACCATGACTTCTGTCTTTTTATTTTTCAAGCTAAGGCCCATTTTTTCACTTTCTGAAACCACTGCAGCTATAATTTCCTGTAGTTCCTTCTGAATTGTTGCTATCAAGACGGTGTCATAAGCATAATGTAAGTTATCTATTTTTCATCCACCAACCAGGATCCCTGGCATATTTTCTGTTTATCTCATTATATGATCATCTGATTACATGCTCGTCGTATTTTCAATTATACAGTAAGAACAGATCAGGAGACAATAAACAACCTTCTCTGACGCCCTACTTTATACACTGAAATTTTCTTATTAAGTTGTTGATTCGTATGATTGCTATTTCCTGCCAATATATGCTTTTTTATTATTTGCAGGTCTTTGCCGTAAATGTTCAGTTGCTTTAGTAATTGTATTATCTCCTCATGTTTCACATAGTCAAATGCTTTTGCTTAGTCTATGAAACATAAGTACAGATCTGTTTTTAACTCCTATAGCTCTTTCTAATAGTGTCCTGAGAATATATATAGCATTGAATGTGCCCTTTCCCTCCACAAATCCACACTGTTCCTCACTAATTTCTGGTTTAATCTTGCTTTGTATTCTTTTCATAATTATTCTCAGTAACAGTTTTGTCATTTGACTCATAAGACTTATTGTGCGCATTTCGCATTCTAAAGCGCCTCCTGTCTCTGGCAGAGCTATAAAGACCGATTTCAATAGATCACTAGGAATGCACCCACTGGTGTAGATGTCATTTAGGAATTGTGTTAATATGTCCATTCCAAAATCACCTCGAATGTAATGTTGTCTGGGCCGGCTGCTTCCTCTTCTTCTTCATGCGATGTAGGCTTCAACTTCCGCTGCAAGTATTGGTGGACTCTCGCCATTGTTTAGAATATATACATCCTGTTTCGTTTCATTATACAGTTCTTTCAGATATTCCGCCCATCTATTGACTATATCATATTGTTCCATCAATATTACACTGTTCCTCGATTTTAAGCAGTCGCTGGTATTTCGTGTGTTTCTACTTGTTATTGTGTTTATTTGTTAATACATAGTATGCCAGTCTTTTTCCATACTGTGTCCTAATCTCCGTGTACTATTGATTCAGAGATACTTCTTTAGCCACGTTGCATGTGCTTATTATTCTTTTATGGATTCTATTATATTCTTCTTTATCATGCTTTTCTTTCTTCTTTCATTCATCATCTGCAAAATTGTATCTATCATCCGTTTCTTTTTGTGCAATTTTTTGTTTAGGTGGAGTTATTTCTTTTGATGTCTGTTGGATTGCTTCACGCAATATGTCCCACTGTTCATCAATAGTCTGTATTATCTTCATGGCATTATATCTTTTCTTTACAGTAACATCGTACCGTTCTCTAATTTCTTTGCCTGCTTTAAATAATGCTGGAACTAATGTGATAGTCTTTGGAGTTTTATATATTGTTTTAAGTCTTAACCTCATATTTCCTATGACCAGCACATGGTCACTGTGTCCATCTTTTCCTGGACTAGCTTTGCTCCTACTAAACTGCTTCTGAATCTCTTTGGAATCAGTTCGTAGTCAATTTGATTGCGAATATTATCTCCAGGACTTTTCTACATATATAATCGTCGAGGGTGGTGAATGAACCAGGTGTTACTAGTTACCATTCATGGTATTCTGCCCACACTACTAATCTGTCACGTCTCTCATTCTTATCACCTAGGCCATAGCCACCAGTCACGCCACTCGCCTTTTCGTTGCTATGTTTCGAACGCTGTATGCGGGATTACGAACTGCCTGCGTAACCCCTATACGCATATTGCTTATGATTAATCTATGGTCGATGCAGCAGTCTGTGCTTGGTATAGTTTTGACGCTTTTAAGGTATTTCGAAGTCTTCTGTTAATGAGGATGTAATAAATCTGCTTACTGATCTTATTGACTCCTCCATGTCCATAATCTCCTTGGATGTTGTTGATACCAGGCATTTCCAGTAACCATATCAACACTGCAGTATAAACTTGATATTGGACATTGGCACCTTGCTGTCTTGACAGACGATAGTTTGTTACATTGTGCTTTAAAAAGGCATAATAACTACAGCCCATGGCGGTAGCGAATGTGACTGACAAGGCCAATTGGCGCTGTAAATGTTTGTCCACAGTGGATGCATTTGAACACATGGTCATTTCCACCATCATGCACCATCTTACGTCTCATACGCTCAGCGAGTGACATATCTGCAATATGTTTCTCCTTTGTCTTCATTCCATTTCTGATATTTGCCCTCTATACAACACGTTCAGCGGCGACTTGCTCCCAGTGTGTATTATCAATGCTTGTATTAATCATGCTCCGCTTACACGTATCTTTTTATCGTAGTAGAGGCCGACCCTAAGATCTCTTACCCATCTGTAATTCACCAAAAAGGATGTCCTTTGGTATTCTACCATCATCCATCCTCCTAGCGTGTCCTATCCATCTAAATCTACGAAGACTGAGCATGGAATATACCGTCACACAACCTGATCTTTAAAATACTTCAGTATTTGTGATGTTGTCTTGCCACTTAATACCAAGTAATCTTCGCAGACACGGCATATGAAAGCTGTTTAAGCGTTTCTCTTGGTGTGAGTAAGTTGTCCAGGCTTCATTGCCATAAAGAAGAGTACTAAGGACACAGGCTTGATAAAAAAGGACTTTTATTTTGGCAGTAAGCTTCCTGTTCTCCCAGACTCTTTTTGTTAACCTGTTCATTGTTGTTGCTGCCTTACCAATCCTGATGTTGATTTCCTCTTCTAGGGATAATTTGTTATTTGCCCCTGATTCTAGATGTGTAAAATGGACTACTATCTTTAGTTCGGCGTCGTCAATAAAGATTCATGGTATCCCACGTGCACCTTGTGACATAATCTGCGTCTTGTCTTTGCTAATTGTTAAACAAAATTCAGAATAAGCATTGGAGACTGCAGATAGTAGACGTTGTAATTCGACCTCAGAGTGGGTCATAACTGCAGCATCATCTGCAATAAGCAACTCTCTGATCAGTACCCTCCTAATTTTGGTCTTGGCCTACAATTGCTCAACATTGTATAGGCCGCCATCTGAGTGTGAGTGAATACCACCATCCTCGAAAGGCATATTTCAGTAGAAGTGAAAAGTATATTCCAAAGCGGGTGGGAGCTAGTACACAACGTTGCTTAACTCCAATCGTGATTTCAAACTCTTCTGAAGTTGCACCATCAAACTTGATTATACCCTTCATGCCTGTGTGGAACGATTCCACAATGGACAGAAAAGTTGGTGGGCAGCCAATCTTCTTTAGTGCCTTGAACAGACCCTCACGACTGACTAAATCAAATGCAATACACAGTGGTTGATTCTCTTCACGGCATTTTTCTTGCATTTTTCGCAATGAGAATACCTTATCAATGGTAAACAGGTTATGTCGGAAGCCACATTGTGATTCATGGTAGACTTGATCTCCTAGGACTTGAAGTCTGCTCAGAACAATTCTGGCAAATACTTTCCCAACAGTACACAGACTTGAAATACCCCTATAATTGTTACAGTCGTTCCTATCGATCTTGTTCTTGTGCACTGTTATGATGCTTGAATTTTTTAAATCCTGTGGGAATAACCAGCATAACTCTATTAGCTGGTGGATCTGTAGAGTGAGTGTGTCCTGCCCACTCCTGATAACCTCTATTGGAATCCCATCCTTACCCGGGGACTTGCCAGATGCAAGTTCATTTATAGCACACTTAACTTCTGTTATGGTGGGAAGTGTGTCCAGGTGGTCAAGAGTTGGTAGAGCCTCTATGGCGTTGAGGGCATCATCCGCTAGTTTGGTCTCACTTGAGTAAAGCTCCAAATAGTGCTCTACCCATCTATCCATCTTCTGTTTCTTATCAGTGATGATTTCTGCAGTCAAGGTTGTCAGTGGTGCACTTCTTTTGATCACTGGACCACGGGCTTTCTTTATCCCTTCATACATGCCTCTGATGTTTCCCTTATCACTTGCATTTTGAATGGACTCACATAACTTGATCCAATAGTCATTTGCACACTTCCTGGAAGCTTTTTGCACATCCTTCCTAGCTTTCTTCAGCTCACTGAAAGTGTTACGCGTTGTTCTTTCCTTGTTTCTTAAGAGAGCTATCTTTTTTTAATCAATGATGGGCTGCAGTGTTTGGCTGTTTGCCGCAAAAAAAAGTCCTGCCTCTTATGATCCACAGTGCCGTAAACCCCTACCGCTGTTTTTAAAAGAGTGTCTTTAAGTTTACCCTACATTTCACTTGCTGTACAGTTTTCTGAGGTATCAGAAAGGAGACGAAGCCTTGTTACAAACCTTTGAGAACAAAATTTTAAGACGCATCTTTGGACCCATTAGGGATACACAAAGTGGAGAGTGGAAAAGAAGAAGTAACACAGACATTTATGATCTGTTTAAGTCCCCGCTAATCACTGGTATCATGAAGGCTAATAGACTACAATGGCTGGGACATATAGAAAGAATGGAAGATAATAGGGAAACAAAACTCGCTTACACTCAGGAAGTAAATGACCGTAGACCCCGAGGTAGACCAAGAAGGCGGTGGAGAGATAATACATATACAGACCTACAAGCACTTGGAATCAATGACTGGCAAGAGAAGGTCCACCAGAGAGACGAATGGAGACGGATTGTATCTGCAGCAAAGAACCTCAATGGCTCGGAACGCTGAAGAAGAAGAAGAAGAAGAAGAAGATCAGTGAAAGCGTCTTCAGGTTGCTGTTGAAATTCAAAGCACTTTTCAGGATCGTGGGTGTTAATAATATTAATCCTGGGGCTAGATTTGTGTTTAGCTGTGTAGATTTTCTTGGTCTCAGTCTAACCCTTCCACCAACCAAAGAATGATCCGTATCACAGTCAGCAGTGTGGTAACTTCGAGATAATAATATTTGGTTCAGATGTTATCTCCGTGTGATGATGAAGTCCAGCTGATGCCAATGGCCGGATCTTGGATGTTTCCATGTGACCGTGTGCAGCTCTTTTATTTGTTTAAAAAAAACAGGAATTTGTAATACATAGGTCATTTCTTGTGCAATGCTCCAGCAACCTTTGCCCATTTTCATTCATGTGACCGATGTTGTATTTTCCAAGGCACACTGGCCACGAACTCGAGTCCTTTCCCACACGAGCATTGAAATCACCGAGAATATAAATGTACTCGGATTTGGAACTGCCTTGATTAAGAGTCTAACTCCTCATAGAACGAATCCTTCGTATCATCAGGGGAAGTGAGTGTTGGTGCAAATGCAGTGATAATGGTGGCAAAACCTCAAGAGGTTGCCTAGTGCAAGGATAATAGTCTTTCATTACCTCCAGTTGGAATTTCAGTCTTTCCCAGTAGCGAATTCTTCACTGCAAAATTCCACACCATGTTGCCTTTTTTCTGCCTGCCCTTTATCCTTCCAAAAAAGATGTAATTGTTTTCCCTGAGTGACCCTTCCTCAGCGAGGCGAGTCTCCTGCAGGCCAGCAATATCAATGTTTAGACGATTGAGTTCGGCGTAAATCACAGCCGTTTTTCTCACATCGTCAATATTGGTCAAGTCAGTGGAAAATCCTGGACACGTGGTCCTTACGTTCCAGGTTGCAAGCCGTAGCTTGAGGTTTATATTTTTCTTTTTAGTAATACCTGGTGCATTGTCTTTACAGCCTACAACTCATATTTTGTCCCAGCCCGAAGCACCCACTGAAGCAGGAAGGCTGTGGGGGATCAGCACTCAATTGGCCGGGGGCTGCCCAGCTTGAGGCGGGCGGTGGCTGATCAGTGACGCCTGCAGGTGTCTCTAACCGCCAGATGCAATCCGTGGCGCTCCATGTCTACGCCAATTGATAAGGACTTATAAACTACTACCTCTCGCTTTGATTCTGAGACCGGTTAATACCAGGGAAGTAGTTATACCTCCCCATAACACAAAGACTGGGCTAAAATATAGAGACCATGTATTGCCCATGCAGCATGATCCCTCTCTCGGCCTGTCTAGTTTACTCCAGAGGAAAGATAACAGTATTGCATCTGGAACAAGACAAACTGCAGAAGCTGCCGGATCAGCAAAACAATGTTCTAACTGCCCGCCTGTCGGAGATTCGATCCTAGACCAGCTGCCAATCAAGGCTTAGGGCCTGGTCTGTCCTGCCCTGACATTTTGTCTTTAGGTTGCATTTCCTCGATTCAGGATAAGGCTTGTACCCTCCCAATTACGCTCTTCCGCCCGAAGCCGTTGGCACAATGTGGGGTGTCGGGTTTGGTAAGCGCCGCCCAACGTTCGGCGCTAACAGAAAGCAGGTAGTACTGTCTGCTGCCATTACGGTAGTTCAGTCATATCTGACTAAGACCTGACTCAGAAATCATGTTTTTTTTTTTTGCATATCCCTTACAGGACGTTGCAGTCAACATTAGCATTTTCCAGCTGCTGTTGATGTACTAGGCAAGATTACGCTGAGTAGTTTGCCATTGCTTTCTGAGAGACCGGCTTACATACTCCGTAAGTTACCAACGCGGTGAGAACCGCTACCGATTCTCGCGCAGGTTACGTTACTCACGAGAATATACGGGATTACGGGGAAAGACGTTAGCTTATAAACTACTTAAAGCAAATGTGGTATTTTTAGCGCTGTACTAGAACCCAAAATTTATTAGCTGTTTGTCATTGATTTCATTCAATAAACATTGATTTATCAGGATTGTTAACGAATTTGTCATTTAAAATTTCTGTTGGGTACAGAAACTAAAATCAATGATTGTTCTTCCGTAATCTGTGGCGAGTATGGTGAAGCTGTCATGCAAATGGCTAGCTGTCCACAAGCTGACTGTCCCATGCATAAGGTTCCAAGCAAGTGTTGCCCAGTGTGCGATGGTGAGTAGACCAGAACTCCCACTACCATGAGGCTTCTATCTAAGGAATTCATGATTCTAGTTTATGTTATAAGACCATGGTAGTACGACTAAGTAAACGCATGCCCGTAGTACAACCAAATAAATGCATGTCCACAACTCTATAGATATGTCTACTGTTGTGAATTGCCTCTTTTGTTCGTATTAAAATAGCATGGAATGACTTCTGTTTATGTAAATATAAAGTGGAAGAATTTATGTTTGCATAAACATAAAATGGTATGACATTATTTCGTATTAATATAAAATGGAATGCTTGTGCTTGTATAAATAAAAAACGGAATGACTTTTGTTTGTACAAATATAAAATGGTATGACGTTTGTTTGTAGTAATAAAAAATGGAGTCTTTTGTTAGTATAAATATAAAACGGAAGGTCTTTTGTCTTTATGTAACAGAGGTGAGAATATCAAGGATAGGAAGACTTAGTGTTCCTATGTTTTGGTGCTGAAGGACGAAGAAGCGCAACACTGACTTTTAGTGAGCCAGAGAAGGATAATGAGGAGAGAGAGAGAGAGAGAGAGAGAGAGAGAGAGAGAGAGAGAGAGAGAGAGAGAGAGAGAGAGAGAGAGAGAGAGAGCACTTTATACATTCTCCTCAGTTAACAAGAAAAAGGGTAGAGTGTTGGACAGAAAATTCCAGGAGTTCTTCGGGCGGGGAATATACTGTTGTATAAGACAAAAGATTAGATTAACTCTTGGACTTACAAAAAATTAGATTAACTGTTGGACTGTAACAGGATTAATGAGTTTGCACAACAAGCTATAAAATAGACAAAACAAATTAAGAACAACTAAATCAGACTTTTATTGACAGAACTGCATGATCCAGGGACAAGCAGATATCCTGAAATGTCGCAAAACTGATATATACAGATATTCAGAAGAGCTCTTCAGACTTCTGTAAAACTATAAACTGAATTACACCCAATTCTACCTCAACCCTGTGGGGGATATAAGTTTGGAGCTTCCAGTTGGGGACTAGTGGAGGCACCACTATCCTACCTTCAAGTGAACTATCTAGATATGTTTAACTCACCTAGAGCGGGCTTACACATTGCCAAACACAGTTTCCATGGATTTCCTCGGTCCTTTCAGGGCTTGTGTACCCTATCGACTGCGCTGTGGACCATACAAGCCAATCTTGGCATCTTAAGTCTAAAGGCATTGTTGACTCCCTGCTCTGATCCAGTGACCCGGGAGGGCTGGTGCAAGCCTCCATTTTGGATTATGTTGATGATATGAGCATAATCGCTCCCTCGGCCACGGTTGTTACAGTTGGAGAGAGCGGAAAACTATTCCAATTCCAATTCTCAAAAACAAAATGCCAGATTCGGTCTCGTCTAACTTGCTTCCTCAGCGGTGGTTATTGTTGAGATCCGTGGTTGTGTGGACTGTTAGTCCTAATTCATACTGGTTTTATTGGTTTCACTCTGTTCGTCGGATAAAGTTATTTTCTTTCTGTCTTATGCTGGTCCAGATAAAGACCGGTCCTTGGTCGGGCCTACTAGGTACCGCAGTCTTTCGTTTACTGGTTTCTTTCTCTATTAGCACTACTACGTGCTTGTTGTTTCTTGTGTTGTTCTCGCAGGGCTGGTCCCAGTCATGTCGATGTAGGCAAAGGCGGGAAACTGACGGGCGCTCCTATTTATCAACGTTTCCAGAGCAGCTTCCCATCATGCCCTAGGGCACTGCAAGGGACGCCGGTATTGGTGACATCACTATCATCGTGTGTCGCCTCAGGCGATCACATATATACATATAAAATGGATTGACTGTCTTTTTACACTTTTAGCAGGGTTTCTCAATGTGTGCCATAACGCACGCTACCGTTTGTTTCCTCAATACTTGATACATTCCATACTCTCTGCGTTGGTAATTCTGTCATGTCATTTGAGTGATATTTTTCGGGGGGGGGGATGTCAGCGTGGGCGTGGTGTTTAGAGGAGCTTTCCATGAAACTTTCTGAGTGGGTTCATTTCCTACACCAGTCAATTGGACTTCAGCGCTGACTTCTTGTTCAGAAAGCAAAAATGACAAACTCCTGAACGTATAATTGCCAAGAAAATCAGCATGGGGTTGAATGCAATGTCCTGCAAAGGACATGTAACATTCTGAGCAGACACCAGTTAATTAATTGTTTTAGTTTATTAGTTTAGTGGTTCTACTTGATTCTGATCCATACAAAAGAACCGATTTGACGTTAGAATTAAATAATATAAGTTTGCTGTTAGAATTATTTTCTTTTGACCCATCCATCGTTTGCCAAACCACTTCTGACAACATGGGGATCTCGCAGTGGTAATTAATATACAACCCGCGATGTGACCATTGACTTACAGTATAGTTGTCAGTAGTGGGTTGGCTGTCTGTTGTGGTGTTAGTTATCAGGGATGGATTGTTTGAGTGTAACTGGTAGTCTTCGGTTTGACAGTTAATGGTTGGTTCCGGCTCGTCGTTCGGGGGTTTAATCTCTGTACATGCTCATCTTCTAACCTTAAGCTGTTCCAATTTCTTTTAATACACGATCAGTGAGCTGATACTTTGAACAGCATTTTCCTGCTCTCATCAGGCCAAATCTTATTTTCAAGATAGCATTTAAGAGGTCAAGTTTAATCCTATTTCTTATTTTACATTTTATATCATTCATAGTCCTGAAAGCCCTTTCTACATCAGCATTTGAATGGGGTAGGATCATAGAAGACTTTGCACATTCAAAGAGCTTACAGAATGGACTGTTAATTGAGTCATCTTTAAATTGTCTTACTTCACTCTTAAAAGCTTCAACAGTTTCTATTTTGTTTGTCCAGTCAACCAAATTTATTTTGGTTAACTGATATTCTGCTTCCGCCAAACAATTATCAGTAACCCCTAAATATTTCATAACTTGACAATGTTTAGGTATGTCCTTTACTTGCTGAAGTATGTTGTTAACAGGAAAGAGTGAAATATTTTTCAATACATCTAAATTTTCAGGAATTCTCTGCTTCAATTGCTTGAATAATTTGACAAGAAAATCTCGACAGCGCTTTCTTAAGTTGTTCTCTTCATTTTCTGTCTACGGTCCTTTTGTTTTTAAACCACAAATTTGTTATTCGATTTGGTATCCCAGTAGTATAGTAAATCAGAAAGCCAGTGGTTTTGAGGAGGGAATCGATAATCCTCCTCCTCCTCCCCCTCCTCCTCCTCAAAGGGCAATAACTCATAACAGTAGTCTAGTGGTAGTCAAGAGACCCGTGCAATTATAGGTACACCTAGTATACGACATTAAAAAAATAACAAACAAACGATTCAAGTAAGGTATATAATAATTTTTAATAAACCATATATAGACCAAAAAAGGGGGAAAAACAGTCAAGTGACTCCTTATATGTGAGGGTGTGCGATGACGTGCTCAAGTGGTGGTCAAGAAATGATCAAGAGGTGGTCAAGCGGTCAAGGAGTGATCAAGTGATCCTTTAAATTGTCAAGGAAAGTACATGTAGTGACACGGTGGTGGATAAAGTGATCGCTGATCTGGTCATGTAGTGGTCAAGTAGTGGTCAAGTAGTGGTCATGTAGTTGTCAAGTCGACGAGTGACCCCTTAAATTGTTGAGGAAAGTACATGTAGTGACGCGGTGGTGTTTAAAATGATAGCTGACGTAGTCAAGAGGTGGTCAAGCGGTCAAGGGGTGGTCAAGTAGTGGTCAAGTGGTCGAGTGACCACTTAAATTGTAAAGGAGAGTGCGTTTAGTGAAACGGTTTTGATTAAAGTGTGCGATGGCGTGGTAAAGTGGTGGTCAAGACGTGGTTAAGATGTGGTCAAGTGGTCAAGGGGTGGTCAAGTGACCCTGTAAATTGTAGAGAAGAGTGCGTCTTGCGATGTGGTGATGGTTAATGTGAATGATGACGTGGACAAGAGGTGGTCAAGGGTTGGTCAAGTGGTCAAGGGTTGGTCAAGTGACCCCTTAAATTGTTAGGAATAGTACGTGTAGTGACACGGTGATGATCAAGAGGTGGTCAAGTGGTGGTCAAGTGGTGGTCAAGCGGTAGTCAAATGGTCAAGTAACCCTAAAATTGTAGAGGAAAGTACGTGTGGTGACATGGTGATGATTCAGAGGTGGTCAAATTGTGGTCAAGAGGTCAAGGGGCAGCCAAGTGAACATTTAAATTGTAGGTACGTTTAGTGTACAACATAAAACGATTCAAAGAAGATATACAAAAAAAAATAATAAAGGGAAAACATATATAGACAATCAAATAAATGAGAAGAGGCATGGTGGTGGCCGTGGTTGGGTAGTATAGGGGTTGGAGTGCGCAGATAGTGCAGATATGACCAGTAGTTTTGAGGTACTATAGTTGTTAGGTCTAGAGCAGGGGTCACCAAACATTTTTCTAAGGCGGGCCAGATAACTGACAAACGGATGGAACGCGGGCCGGATACTCATTCTGTACAATACTTGCGCCGGTCTCCATGTCGAAGTCCTTATGGACGCGGTTCGTAATCCCGTATACCCACGTTCGAAATACAACTGCGAGCAATTTTTACGCTATGTTATGGGTGCCGGTCGTTCGAAAAGCAATGGTAAACTACTCTACGTAAACTTGCCAAGACATCAACAACAGCAAACAATGCTTGTGTTGACTGTAAACGTCCTGTAAAGGATATACAACTAACTTTAACAATAATTTCAAGCTAGAACGAAAGCTCTGGGTAAAAAGACAAAGAACTAAGTTAATCATGGAAAGGGCGTGCAATGCACACAAACAAACAAACAAACAAACATACAAAGACAACCATTATATTAATATTTATTTACTAAACAAATTTATCAAAGAAGGCGACGTTAGAAAAATGATAGTTACATCAGACATATTGTGCACATATCCGAATCTAACAAACTAAGCAGCAAAAGAGGATAGTAAGTTTTGTGAAACTGACGTGTGGCTTTCAAAATACCCTCAATGTTTGGTTTGGAATTGTTGCATCCAATCACGAGAATTGCTTTCAAATGTTCATCAGTCAATCTCATTCGATGTGGTGACTTCACAGACTTCCTTTTTGAAAATGTTAGCTCACAGACATATGTTGTTCCAAACAATGATGTCATACCAGCGGCAAATTTCACAAGTTTCGGAAACTCAACAGCAGGTAAGCAGCGGTACTTCCTTCTCAATGAGCTCCAACTGTAATTCAACTGGCACACTATTAAGGTTACAATGAAAAGAATTCTGGAACAGAAGGATGTCACTCTCAAATTTGTCAAGATCTGAAAATCTCTCCAAACTTTTTCAAGCAGTGAAAATGAGAAAGGTTTTCTCCTTCCAGTTGTGCTTCCATCAATGACAGCTTTCTTCGAAATCCTTTGATGGTTCTGTAGAGATCACAGACGAGGTAATCCTTTCCCTGAAGTTTCAAGTTCAGTTCATTCATATCGACCAAAATGGACAAATTTGACAGCCAGGTAGGATCTGACAGCTGTCAATCAGCTTCACCTTTTTCAGTGAGAAAAACATCTATTTCGTTTCGGAGCTTGTAAAAACAAAGCAGGACTTTACCGCAGCTGAGCCACCTGACTGATATGTGATAAGGCAAGTCACAGAATTCAGAATCAATTTCTTCAAGAAAAGCCTAGAACCGACGTTGAATGAGTGCATGTTCCCGAATGAAGTTCACAGCAGAAACTACTGGTTTCAGTACACAAGAAATATCTAAATCTTTCCCACAGAGTATTTGCTGATGTACTGTGCAGTGTATGAACAGAGCGCTCGGAATTTGCAAATCTTCCAAATGAGTCCTGATCTGCCCCAAAAGACCCTTTCTCACTCCAGTCATGTTTTCCCCCTCATCAACTGTAACATCTCGAAGCTGATTCCACCGAAGGTTATAATCTTGGAAAATTGTTTGCACTTCCACGAAAATGACTTTCCCAGTTGTTGTTCCATGCATGCTGCAAACGGACGCCAACTCTTTCGTTATCTGAAAGTCCAAATTGACACCACAAATGAACACGAGAAGTTGTGACGTACTCGAGAGATCAATAGACTCCTCCAGCGCCAGAGAATACTACAACAAATACCTAGTTTATAGGTACTGTCAACATCTTGCTTTACACACAGACACTCTCACTTTTTCATCCACACCCAAAGAAACATCCGTGGTGTGGATGGTACATCACGTCTTTTATTTCAGGCGGACCTGAGATAGTTACACAATATAACCAGGCGGTGGCTGTCTGAACAAATATACAACTGTCGCCTTTTCTACAATAATCATACACAATCACTTATTCAAACTCCACACTCGCTATCTTCAACTAGCGCCCTCGCAAACTAAGCATTTGCACTCCGAAATACACAAGTCATATTGCACTACTGGAAGCTGTGTTGAACCAATCCCAGTTTGTCTTACAATTATGGCTAAGTCATAAAATGCACTACCATTCAAAACATCGAAAACAGATGTCCCGAAACAATTAGTTCCTGATAAGGAAACCAATCATGAATATATAATTCATGGCTCCCGGCAAATGTACATCAACATCCTTTACAAGCTCTCTGTCTGCTGATCTCTACCTATCTGGCTTCCGCTTGCGGATACATTCTCAACTGTGTACTCATAATTACTATAAATCTGTTGTGTCCCCTGTGACCGTATGATCTCCCTTAGATTCAGATTTATGTCTGTACGTTATCTGTTTGTATTCCTGTTTGTTTGCGTGTTGTATTTCTCTTTATGTATGTTTAAATTAGAAACATAGGTGTATGTTTATAATTCATGTAATTAAGGTCTTCAAGTGTCGCAGGTAGGTTTCTGCATGTCACAAATAAAGGCTTATGCTCAATTTGTGAGATGAGTTGCCGAACTGAGACGCTGGGAAACATTACAATAGTTGCAATGTAATAGTTACTTAAACACATATAAAACAATTGTACGCTCACATGTGTTACACAGAAGACAAAGACAAATTATTAGAAAAAACATGTGTGCCATAAAATGCACAAATAATCATACTTCATATTTTAATACATCCATTCCTTCTTTCTCTCATCTTCCGCCCGCTCATTTAGACAATGTAATTTTTAAAATGTTTCTCTAGTTGAAATAAAATAAGCTCGTTCTAACCAATTAACGAGCTGACTTGCAGTACATTACAGTCGTAAGTTATATGTTACACTAATTTATTTACAAAATTATTTGATTGCTGAAGGCAATACTAAGGGAAGAAACTTCCTAACTTACTGGCTTACTGTAGTTTGGTCTAATGAGTGTTGTCAACCAAGGAAAAATAATTTAACTAAACTAACACGCTGTAGGAGACATGTGTTGGCTCCCTTAAAGTAAACTGTTGTTAATGAACGCAAAAAGTTGTAAATGTATTCAATTGTTGATTAATGCAATTTCTTATCTAATTAAGTACTGTTTCTGGCTTTTAAGAACGTTGTCTCATTAGAGACATGTATATTCTTATAATACTAATTTGTAGGTGTTAATGGTCTAAATATTATCTTCGTTTAAACTAGCTAAATGATTTTGACGATTTCTAAGACTATTTTCTTTCAATTATTCTAACCTTTCTATACATATATTCTAAACACAAAGGAAATTTGTTTCATAGTGCAACTTCAATAAAAAAAAATCAGTTGACTTTAGTGCATGTTATGTTAACTATCATATTATCAACAAAGTCTATATACACTAATTAATTTGTGGTAGCTCCAGATGAAGGTGATGATGTAGCGTCTTCCTTCTGTCCTAATATCACTAATAAAGTCTATATACACTAGCTAATCTGTAGTAGCTCCAGATGACGGTGATGATGTAGCGTCCTCGTTCTGTTGCACTCCAAAGTCAGAGGGTCTGGTCAGCAAATCTGCTAACGTATGTTTACTTCCTCGTATGTGCCTTATAGAAATGAATAGTTCTGGAGTATCAGGGCTCAGCGGTAAATTCTATTGTTCTTCGGAAGCCCTTTTTCAATCACTGTCAATGGGGACTTGTCAGTTTCAACGACGAAATGTGTTCCGGCAAGATACCTATTCAACTTAATAACACAATACACAATTGCCAGAGCCTCCAATTGAGACAAATCATATCTTGATTCTGTCATAGTAAGCTTGCGACTCACGTACACTATTGGATGAAGGATTCCATCGTAGGCCTGCTGGAGTACTCCCGAAATGGTCGTGGTACTCGCATCTGTCCTAAGAGTATAGGGTAATTTTTGATTAGGTAACTTTAAGATAGGTATGTTACTGAAATAATGCTTCAGTTGTGACATTGCACTATTTAAAGTAGCACCTTGTACATTGATTTTTACATTTGACTTTAACAAATCAGAAAATACACTGGTAATCTGTGCCAAATTCGGAATGAATTTGTTATAATAACTTACTAAGCCGAATAGGCTTTTCACTTGCTTCTTTATTGTTAGCATGGTGAGATTAAAAATTTTGGTTACAGTTTTTTCATCACTTTTTAAGTGGCCTTTTGATATTGTATGGCCTAGAAAGTCGATTTCCTCCAATGCCAACCCTACTTTAGTTGGTTTGACTGTAAGTCCAAACAACTTAATTCTCAAAATATATTGTACATTGTGCATACACATAACAAATACAGATGTTAACTTAATGCACATTGAAATGAAAATTTTCCTTTCGTTCAAAATATTCAAAAATGGTGGCTAATTGTACCCTATTCCAACACTTGCAGCCACATTAGTATGATAATAAATGGACACATGATTGGTGTTGTTTGCAGTTGGTAAGCACACCATGTTGTCCATATAACCTTCACCAAGATTAATGATATCATTGTGATGGAACTACTTATGCGCCAGATTAATCGGTTTCTGTTATGTTCTATACCACTTTGGTTATTTCCCTTGAACCACATGTCACTGTGCACTGTGTCGCTGTTTGTGTGTTACCAATTGTGTTGTATGCTAGAATAAGACTGGTGGATATGTGAGTTTCGTTCTGAGTCTAATGTATGGGTTGTCTGTTGTGAATCCTGTCTGTTCATATCAGTGCTGTCTTGTGATGTTGTTATACTGGTAGTGAAACTTTCTGTTAGTTTAATAGTCTGATCTTTATCACTTTTCTGTATAACGTCACAATAGTTTGCCTGAAGAGAATTTGAGTTATGCAACCTTTTTTTGGTGTTTTGTTGTGTTCTGAATAGTTGCGTCCCTTGACTTAGTAAATTTTGGTTGATGTTCTTGGTAGCTTAATTCTTCATTAGTGGTAGTTATTGTAATTGCTAGTTTTCTTTTCATATACCTTTTCTGCCATGCACTAATCTGTTTTTGCGTACAGTATTTTACATCCGGTAAACACCCTATGATTACATCTGTACAAGGGTTATCAAGAATTGCGCACTTGAATGTGCCTGTAAGAAAGGGTGTACAAATTTGAGCTATGGCCTGTAGGTATTTCTCAACATTGCCTGGGAATGTTAGGCAATTGACGAACTCGCCTGTGTAATCTTTTTCGTTGGCCAACTCCTTTCTTAAACCAATTAATGTACATCCGGAATCGAGCAAACATTGACAAGGTCTATGGTTAACACTCCCCTGGTGGAAAGTTAATTTTCCCATGTCAGACATTACTGCATTGGCATTCTCATTAATAATAGGGATTTTGTGCCCGCAATTTAGTACTCCATCTTTGTGAAATGTATGAAAAGTTTGACATCTATCACAGTTAAGTATATCAATTGCTGCTGACGCATTCTCTTCACATTCTGGCACTTGTTCTTCCTCAAACTCGCTTTCTGACGATGAGTCAATGAGGACTGCATTCACACTTCTCAATTTCTGGCGACCTTTACAATGAGAACTATAATGGCCGTAAGATTTACAAAAGAAGCATTTAACAGGACGCCGGTATGTTTCTCTCTTATTTTGCTGTTTCTTTATCATCATCTCTAGATGAGATGGATAATTTGGATTAGCATCACACATTCCAAACTGATCGTGAGAAAATTTACAGTATTATTATATTATATATATATATACAGTAGTATTATATGATTGCTTATTTCCCCCCCCCCCCCAAGGAGAAGGAGCTAAAGGAGCGCTCCTGAAGGAGCGGGTCCTGAAGGAGCGCGAAGGAGTCCGAAGGAGCGGGTCATGTCAGCTCCTTCTGTGGTGTGATATTGACTCCTTCTAACACCTCCCTAGTTGTGACTTTGGGATGTTAAGCTCGGTATTTTTGGCGGGTAAAATTTTAAAAAAAGAAAAAAGTCTGATCTAATGAGCTGGAGGCTCTTCATGTGTGTGGTCAGGGTGGAGCGGAAGGAGCCGGTGTAAATAGTAAGCACAAAGAAGGTGGTTCCCGGTGGTGCGACGTGTATAGTGACGTCGGTCCCTCGTAGTTGTATGTTTGGGATGTTAAGGTCGAATTTTTGGTGGAAAAGTATGGTCTAAGGGGTAGCGCGGGTATTAGGGGTGATGTCTCCGCACCTCCTTGTCGCATCTTTACCATGTTAAGATCGCCGTTTTGGCAGGGTAAGTATTTTTTTTTTAATTTAAGGAGACAGAAGAAGAAAAATAAGCTGATCCTCTTTTTTTCTAACTGCTCTAATGAATCTAGATCAGCTTGTTGTAAAAATTTAGCAAAAGGACTTGGGATTGTTGATATAATTTTGTCCATATTCATTAAATCCCTAAGTTTTTCATAGTTTTTGTTACTCTTTGCAGCGTTCAGCCACTTATTGTTTACTTCTTGCACGTGAGAGACGTAATAAATGAAAGTCTGATTACTTTTGGGTTTCAATTTGGAAAACTGAACTTGATACAATGGGGCATCTAAAGGAAAATGCTGCATGATGCGTTAGTGAATATAGTCATAGTCACTCCTTAGTTTCTGGGGAATGGACTCTATTACTTTTAAAGGCTCCTCTAGGAGATTCTTCATATAGATCATGGCCCAGTGCTCCCTTGCTACTTCCTGGAACTTTAACTGAAACTCCACATTTTCAGACCAGGCAGAAATTGAGTCACCTTGGCAGAATGGTTTCACTATTCCTTTGTATTTATTATACTTGTTCTCTTCTTCTTTACTTTTCAACTTTGTAGTTGCAGTGTGTACATGCGACTCTACCTCCAACTCTTTCATCTTTAACTGGGTTTGCGCTTCCATTTCTAACTGTTTTTCTCTCAACTTTGTTTCTTCTGATCTGTGAGCCAGTTCTAATTCTTTTAGTTTGGTCGTATCTGCTAGTTCTTTAAGTTTGGTAGCTTCTGCTAACTCTGCTAGCTCTTGTTAATGTAAACGTTCTTGTGCCCTTTCCTCCCTCTCTGCATCTTTTGCACCTTTTTTCTGCCGCTGTTATTCTATCCGTATGTTCTTTGTACTCTTTCTTTGCCCACTGTTCTAATTTATCTCCACTATAGCATAGGTCTTTGCCAGCCTCGATACATTATTTTAATGTTGACATTGTTGCAAGTTATACTGACAAAAAAAAAAAAATTTACAAAGTCCAATAATAATACACTATTTATCATACGATTAAATGATACAAATGTTAATTTACAGCATTAAAAAAAAATAAGATGCTGCTTTAAGTTACAATGTCAAAAAATTGGGGTACATATCTGATGTTCTGCAAATTTCTGCTTTTCACACCGTTCTCGAGGGTTATCTTCTGCTTTACCCTGTTACAATACTCGGGCTGTTAGTATCACTTTCACTCTCCACTTCTTGTGTGTAGAGTAGCAACAATTAATATTCAACCAAAACAATGATAATACAAGAACAATTATGTCTGTCGAGTCAATTTTTCAGAGAGGAGACCGGGAATATGGAATATATTTTTGTTAGTTTTGTCGGTCGTCGTGTTTTTGTCACGTTAATTATACAATGTCGTCTTCATCTGGTGTAAGGCATCAACTGTAACGTTATCCTGAAAACATGCTGTATATCATTTCAATTCAAATACGTTTAATCAATTTACACACTTCTGACACCACGTTAAACTTACGTTCCAATCTTACACAATCACACAGGAGATGGATTCATTCAGTCTTTCGACTGCACACTTCTGACACCACGTTAAGCTACCTGTCAACATCTTGCATTACACACAGACACTCTCACTTTTTCATCCACACCCAAAGAAACATCCGTGGTGTGGATGGTACATCACGTCTTTTATTTCAGGCGGACCTGAGATAGTTACACAATATAACCAGGCGGTGGCTGTCTGAACAAATATACAACTGTCGCCTTTTCTACAATAATCATACACAATCACTTATTCAAACTCCACACTCGCTATCTTCAACTAGCGCCCTCGCAAACTAAGCATTTGCACTCGGAAATACACAAGTGTCCTCTCTTGAAAGCTGTTGTGTCCCGTCTGACGGTTTTCAGTCGGCTGGCTAGCCTGGTCGTCCTAAACCCCGTGTGGTCTGTAAAACCCCGCGCTATTGTACCTGTCTCGTAATACAGCAGTCTGTCAGTGCTAACCTTGGTTGTACTAACGTATCGTGTGTTCAGGGTGGTACCCGTGAACTAGCGTCCCCTCCTAGCCTCGGGGTTGGTCCCGCTGGTGTCCTAGCTTGGGTTCTGTCTCTACTCTATCTACTCCCCTGTAGAAGTTCTTATCTGTGTCCTATCTGTCATTACCTCTATTATGTCCCTTGTCCTATCTATGTCCTCCTCAACACCTTGACAGGTACCTTTGTGTAACCGCACAGAGATGATAGATATAATAGCACAACACCGACTGTTCATGGGCCGTAGAAGAAGAGAGGAATAAGAAGACAAAGAGAATCTCATTCTATCTCTACGGCTAACAAGAAAAAACAACGATTTAGAGATATCAGAAGAAATTCAAGTCAGTGTACACAGAATCAGAATAATGTAATTATAAAGATACAACAAAATCTGATTAATAATCCCAATGCCCTAATATATAACATTCATGATTAGATGCAATGACAAAATAGGCGTCCCCATGAATAAACATGCATCATGCAACACATGATCATCCTTCACAGTACCATTGATATTCTATCACAGCTTGGGTATTCATCCAACACAGTACCAGTGATCCTCGTCACAGCATGGATAATCATCCAACACTGTAACTGTAGTCTGATACACAACACCAGCAATTATCAGACAACAAGATGGAACAAAGGTAATTCATTCAGTAGCATGTCCTTTGCAGAACCTCGCTCCCATAACAACCTTCCGGAAAACCTCTCGATCATAAGCAAGATTTCCCGCTTCAGATACATCCATCTGGAGATCATCCGTCACATCTTGCACCCATCTTCTCTTTGGCTTTCCTGTTCCTCTCTTCCCAGGCATATATCCTTCCATTATTGTTCTCAGGCACAGACATATCTATTATATTCCTATATTCCTATTTAAACTATGAAGGTTCGTTCAAAACTCACCCCACAGCAGATAATAGTCAATCCACAATCAAGATTCTCTTGAATCTTTTGGAACTTCACAGCGCCTGTCTACCCTCTCAAATGCGGTCTGGAAAAACAGTGGCTACGCTCGGCCGTGCCTGGGGCATGTTCGCCCACTTACTTGGTAGTGGCTCAGGGGTTTAAGTCCAAACCCTCTGCTGAAAATTCAGCATATCTTCGGTCTAACTTGTTCCCAAGGCCAAAGAGGTGGGAACATGGTTTTACTGGGCTGTTATAGGCACGCCAGCACAACATCCCAGAATCCTATACATTTTTTACCAGGGTATCAAGGGATATGCTATTCCATACTCTTGTAGAGTCGCGGCTGGCGGCTTCATTTGGTAATAGAATATATCTCATAATAAGGTTCGCGAAATTTATAAATAGGGTCACCTAAATAAACAACCTAGTGCAGCCAGAAGGTCTCAGCACGTGTGAAAATCTCCTATTATTATAAACATAATATTTACATTTAAATTGTATCACAACGTCTCGTGTTTCATAGTTATATCAAGCAAGTTCGAGTACCGACGACGGGCCGGATGAAATGACGTCGCGGGCCGGATCCGGCCCGCGGGCCGTAGTTTGGTGACCCCTAGTCTAGGTAATAGGAATGAGAGAGATGACGAATAATAGGCGAAGAGATTAGGACAAAACCTGGTCTGGCACAATCAAGGCCTGCATGCACTTATTTTCGCACTGGCGAAAGGCCGTGCAAGCTTATGGGGCTTATGTTGACAAATATTACAAATAGTTCCCCCCCCCCCCCACCCACTCTTCCTCCCTCCTATCTCTCTCTCTTTCTCTCTCTCTCTCTCTCTCTCTCTCTCTCTCTCTCTCTCTCTCTCTCTCTCTCTTCTCTCTCTCTCTCTCTCTCTCTCTCTCTCTCTCTCTCTCTCTCTCTCTCTCTCTCTCTCTCTCTCTCTCTCTCTCTCTGCTGAATGCTGGTGCAATTACGTTTGCTTTGAGAATATTTCAAATATCATAATAACATGATAGTAATGCCTTGAGATGTATCACTACACTTATGTTCAAGCATTCTGCGGAATTATTTTTTTTTTCGCATATCCTATTTACATCGCTGTCAACAACAGCATTTTACCGCTGTTGTTTATGTCTTTGCAAGATTACGCACAATATTCTGCATTGCTTACTGAGCGACAATCTCAGATATCCCTGTAAGTAACCAACGCGACCCGATTCCCTACCGAATCTCGCGCAGCTGTTTCCCCACACGTGGATATACGGGATTACGGAGAAAATCATTATCACCTTCGCCAGGGAGACGGGCTCCGCGGAATCGATAGATATCTAAAAGAAAAACACCCCGACAAACAAAATTGATGGTCCTTCATTATTATTCTGATGTTCATATTGTTCTGGTCTTGTATCATCATAAAGTTCTTTCACAAAATCTGACCACGCATGTAAAATCTGATCTTTTTCTATTATGATTTTGCCATCTTTGGTTTTTAGGCAACCTGTTGATGTGTCTGTTCTTTTGTTAGTGATTTCATTAATTCTTGTGTGCATTAATTTGGTATTCTGGGTGTTGTGTTGGTTTTCAATTGACTGGCAATGTTCCTCAAGCCATAGCAGTAGCTTTCTAATTTTCCTGTGAATGTCTTCGTATATTTCCTTGTTATTTTTGTTATTTCTTCTTATTTCCATGAGTTTTAAGATGTCTTCCATCATCCATTTCTTGCGCCCTATTATCTTTATTTTTGGGATTATTATTGTTTTTAGTGCAGCTTCTTGACTGATTTCTTTTATATTTTCAATTGGTCACTGACGTCTTGAAATAATATTGCATTGCCATATCGGACAATGCATCGAATCTGTTCTTTACCTCTACGTTGAATTTACTTTTATCTCCTCACTCTTCAGTGCCTGTAGATCACATTTTGCGATTCTATTTGTATATTTGACTTTCTTTAAGTTTATATGTAAATTGCCTAAGATTAATCTATGGTTGCATCAGCAGTCTGGGCTTGGCAGGGGGACATAAACATCTAATATTGTTACAAGGGAGGTAACTAGAACTTGATAAAGAAAATGGTATACCTAGCTACAATACCTCTAACTAACATTAAAATCTTTTATTTTTATTGGAGAAATAAAGAAGTTAATACCGCAGTCATCTTTTGCAATGGTGAGAAGAAAGCTATTAAAGCATTTATACAACATTTGTTTAATCTTTTTTTACTTACATTTTATAATCAACTTTTTCAATTCTACGTTTATATTAAATTCGTAAAACTGTTCTTTTAATGATAGGTTAATGTTTATATGGTTGAAATACAACATTTTTTTACTGGCCTCTTAAGGCCACCAACAATTTAAAGAAAATTTACTTACATTAACGGCGACATACCTTGGAAGTCTATGGGGATTATGTTGATAAATACGTTTAGAGGAAATGTCATTTATGTTTGTAAATTTCATTCAATTTGAACAAATAGTTCTCTCTCTCTCTCCCTCTCTCTCTCTCTCTCTCTCTCTCTCTCTCTCTCTCTCTCTCTCTCTCTCTCTCTCTCTCTCTCTCCCCCCCCCCCAAATGCTGGTGCAATTACGTTTGCTTAGAGAATATTTAAAATATCATAATAACATGATAGTAATGCCTTGATATGATGGGTGCCTCCTTCCCTCCGCTAGCCTATGGGACACCCTTGGGCAAGGTGGAGTACCCGTTTAGCCTCCCGATCAGGGTTACGTGAAGCCATGGGTGCAGGTGGTGGATGAAGTTGAAGAGCAGCCGGCAGATAGTTGTAGGTTATGGTCTCCACAGCTTGACGACGAAGGCAGATGATCTCTTTTATTTGGGAGACATTGGCTACGGTCATCGATCAGTATGGTCACTGCTAGGAAGGAAAGTAATGGCAAACTACCTTCTTTACAGATGCCAAGAATATCATGTACTGAAGTCTTATCGATAATCAGAGAAACGGCGTAAATGGGTGCTCCATAGGAGCAGCCTCGCCCGGTAGGGGTAGTCATGTGCACCAGGTGACTCCAGACCGTCATCGGGAGACTGAGTGCAAAAGAATATCAACATTGAAAGTAAGAACTTGGAATGTAAGAACTTTGAGTGGGGATGGGAAATTTGATAACATTAAGAATGAAATGAGAAGATTAAATATTAACCTTTTAGGTGTACGTGAGACCAGATGGACAGGAATGGGCATTATGACATCTGAGGAATATAGAATAATCTATTCTGGTGGAGAGAAACAACAGCGAGGAGTAGCAATTATAATGGATACAGAGAGAGAAAAATCGATCAAAGGATATTGGACTGTATCAGACAGAGTGTTACTGGTGAAGTTGAGTGGAAGACCTTTTGATGTCAACGTCATACAAGTTGATGCACAAAGAGTGTTATGTTGTTTGTCCATCAAGAATGATGATGACCATTCATTTCATCCAGTGGGGTTGAAGGTGTGGAGCCGTAGGTTCTAAGATGGCTGATAAGGCCTATTTTGGCTCGAAATGTTCTTTGACAATGTGGGCAAAGAATGCTTGACGTCTCTGGAGGAGGATTTCCTGTAGTGGTTTTTCTGTCCTGCCTTTTCTTCACAGCTTTTGCAGTCCTGGTTGCCTCACATATGACTGCACCTTTGCGCAATGATGCACGCCACGAATTTCGGTCTCTGGCTGCAGCCTCCCAGGTGTCATGATGAATTCCAAAAGCATTCAGTGAAATTTTCAGAGTGTCTTTAAAACGTTTCCTCTGGCCACCTTGGGAGCGTTTACCACAACGCAGTTCGCTGTAGAAAATTCGTTTAGGGAGCCTGTGATCTGGCATGCGGGTCAAGTGACCAGCCCAGCGAATCTGATTCTTCATCTGTAGAGTGTGGATACTGGGCATGGATGCTCTTTCTAGGACTTCAGTGTCTGGAATCTTGTCTTGCCATTTAATCTTCAGTAGCTTCCTTAGGCAGACTGTGTGGAAGTGGTTTAATTTCCTAGCGTGTCGCTGATAAACAGTCCAGGTTTCACAAGCATATAGCAGTGTGGATAATACAACTGCTTTGTAGACTTTTAGCTTTGTTTGCAGGCTTATTCCAGTTCTGTCCCATACATTCTTGTACAGTCTGCCAAAGGCTGCACTGGCCTTGGAGATTCTTGCATTCACTTCGTCATCGATTGTGGCAGCTTGTGACACAGTGCTGCCAAGATAGGTGAATTTGTCCACAACACTTAGTCTATGATCATTCACTTTGATATTCGGCACAGTGTGATTATTCCCTGGAGCTGGCTGGTACATAACTACAGTTTTCTCCAAGTTGATATTGAGCCCAAAGTTGGCACAGGCATGTGAGAAAGCTGAAACATTATGTTGCATGTCCGCCTCTGAGTTGGCGTATAGAGCGCAATCATCAGCAAACAGGAGCTCTCTGACGGTGCCTCTGTCAATTTTGGTTTTAGCTTTCAGCCTTCTGAGATTGAATAACTTTCCATCCATACGGTAGTTGATGTCTATTCCAATGTTGTCGTTCTCAAAGGCATTCATCAACATGGCTGAAAACATGAGACTGAACAGTGTTGGTGCCAGGACACATCCTTGCTTCACTCCATTGGTTACAGGAAAGGGTTCAGACAGTTCACCATTTTCCTGTACTCTTGCCTGCATGCCGTCATGAAATAGCCGCACTATTTGGACAAACTTTCGTGGACAGCCATATTTTGCCATAATCTTCCACAGTCCTTCTCTGCTGACTGTATCAAAAGCCTTGGTAAGGTCAATGAAAGTGGAGAACATTTCGCAGTTCTGTTCCTGACATTTCTCTTGCAGCTGCCTTGCAGCGAAAATCATGTCAACAGTTCCACGTTCTTTTCTGAAGCCACATTGACTCTCAGGAAGAAGACCTTGATCGAGATGGGCTGTGAGGCGATTGAGAAGAATTCTGGCGAGTATCTTCCCTGCAATTGAAAGCAAGGAGATGCCTCGGTGGTTGTCACAGGATTGGCGGTTTCCTTTACGTTTGTAAAGGTGGACTATTGACGCGTCCTTAAAATCTTGTGGCATGGTCTCGTTCATCCATATGTTTGTGAAGACTTGGTGAAGCTGCTTTGTTAGGACCGGCCCACCTGCCTTGTATATCTCTGCTGGGATGGAGTCAGGACCAGGTGCCTTGCCGCTGGAGAGTTGCTGGATGGCTTTGTTTATTTCCACTATGGTTGGCAGGTCACCAAGTGTCTCATTGGTGGGAACTTGAGGAAGGCAGTTGATGGTTTCATCATCGAAGAAGGAAGTTGCATTTAAGATTTTGCTGAAATGCTCTGCCCAGCGTTGGAGGATTTCTTTCTTATCGGTGACCAATGTTCCCCCGTCTGCACTGAGGAGGGGAACTATGCCTGGTGATGTAGGACCATAGACCGCTTTCAGTGAGTCGTAGAAGTTTTTCATATCATGTCTGTCAGCAAAGCCCTGAATTTCATCAGCTTTGTTGCTCAGCCAGGAGTCCCGCATGTGCCGAAGTTTCTGCTGCACTACTCTCTGAATGTTCTTGAAAGCATCTTTTTTTGATGTTGACTTTGGGTTATTCAAATGTGCCTTGAGGAGAAGATGTTTCTCGGCCAGCAATTGGTTGATGTCTTCGGAATTTTCATCAAACCAGTCTTTATGCTTTCGGGGGGGGCTGGACCCAGGATTTCCATAGCAGTGTTGTAAATTGTGTCCTTTAGGGCTCTCCATTCTGTTTCTGTATCCTGTTTAGCTTCAGCATTGGGCTTGAGGCGGTCTTCCAGCATATTTTCAAACGACTGCTGCATTTTCTTGCTGTTTAGGCGGGTGACATTTAGCTTTGTTTGCATTTTCGCCCCTTGAGGACGCCGTGGTGGCCTGATGTGGATGTTCATTTTCGAGACAATGAGACGATGGTCTGTCCAACATTCGGCACCACACATGGATTTTGTCACTCGAACGTAGTAGAAGACGACCATATGGCCTGAGCCGCCTGTGTGCAGGTCTGCGACTACGGCTGCCAGCGTACCCACGCCTGCCGCTTTGCCGCTCGCCCATCGCCACAGGGCTTGAAGGTAATATGTGACGTTGGATGAAGAATGACTTGCGCGATGACTTGGATTAAAGTGAGGAAGAGTTGCGCAATTCGTCGACCTCACTCTCTCGCCTGAGTCCATCTGAGTCCATTGGCAAGACAAGTCGAGACGATTGGAGACGAATACAGGTGCAGTGGATGACCAGGACGCTCTACGTGCCTTGCCGTGCTCATTACGTTCCACAACGCTTTGCAGGTAAACGCCGTCTTGCCCGTTGAATCAGGAATGATTTCTTCCGCGCAGTCTGCCGAATCCTGTCTTCACATGCTGGGTAGGCATACCCTAGTTTACCTCTTGGTTTGACACCAAATCGGATACCCATGCCTGGTTTAGCCAGCCTCTCACAGCTGTTGCCCGGGGGGTGGCCGTTGTCGCATGCTGACAGCTACTAGGAGCCACAGGCACGAGCTGGGTGTCAGACTTGGACCAGTGGGGGATGGGTCCTGAAAGGACATGAGAGCCATCCTTACCAAAGGTGCTACCAATGCCCGACACCCCGTACCCCCCAAAGCACAAAGAGTAAACAGTAGTGATTACAGCATCGATGAATTTTATAGTGATTTAGAGAAAGATTTCAAGAAATGCAAGAATTCTGAAGTAACTATCATAATGGGTGACTTGAATGCCAAAGTTGGAAATCAACAGGACGGATGCATAGTGGGCAAGTATGGACTAGGGCAGGGGTCACCAAACCTTTTTCACGGCTGGCCGGATAACTGACAAAATGACGAGCACGGGCCGGATAACTGACAAAATGACGCGCACGGGCCGGATACTCATTCTGTACAATACTTGCGTTCGTCTCCGTGGCGAAGATCTTACGAACGCGGTTCATAATCCCATATATCCACGTTCGAAATACAGCTGTGAGCGATTTGGCAGCAGACAACGTTGCGCTGGTTTTTGCGCTCTGTTATGCGTGCCGGTCGTTCGAAAAGCAAACAATGCTGGTGTTGACTGTAAACGTCCTGTAAAGGATATACAACTAACTTTAACAATAATTTCAAGCTAGAACGAAAGCTCTGGGAAAAAAGACGAAAAACTAAGTTAATCATGGAAAGGGCGTGCAATGCATTTAAACAAACAAACAAACAAACAAACAAACAAACAAAGACAACCAACATATTTATATTTATTTACTAAACAAAGTTATTGTGAGGTGGTAAATATAATAAAGTAGAATAAGGACAAGTTTTGCTAGGGGTATTCAGTATGAATGGGGTCTAAAACCCAAACACGCCCTCTATAGGAATTAATATATTGGCTCGTAACCCCCAAGTATTGAACAAGGCAGAAAAGGGTGCAAGTTCAACACTAACATAAAAGAAATGTTTCCCATAGAAGGCTGGGAGATCCGGGAAGTTCTACCACAGACACCCGAGTACTAATCACTCTACCCAGAGGGTGTGTCTATGTGTAAGTGCCCCGCCCCACATTTAATCTCCCACATATATATAAACAATGACAAGTATCCACTGTCATGCACATCCACAGTATTATACAACAGAGGGACAACAACCCATGTTAGACGCAACAACTGGCTTACATTGACAGAGGAAAAACAGCCACTGTTAGATAAAAACAGTACAATGACTCACTGTATCACATAACAGTAACAATAACTCACTGTATCACATAACAGTAACAATAACTGGACTATAAACATCAATTTTGGAACAACAGGTTAACAATGAAGTAACTGCAAGGCTTTGTTAAACCAAACAAACAAACAATTGTATTGTGGAAACATTTGGGTTCTGGAAAACCCTGTTGGCTACAATATGGTGACATGGAAATGAAAAATTATCATATTTCAGGCAATGCACACAAAGTATACAACCAAACAGAAGTCCCCAACATTATTTCCCCAAAAAAGGTTCACATCAAATACATGTGTCAAACACAAAACAAAGTAAATAATCCATACAAAGAAATAGATAAAGAAAATCTATCTAATCTGTCTCTAGAAATATCCTATGGGTCTGATGATGACTTCCTCTCCTTCATTATCCACTAGAAAAAGTCTGGCCATAATCACCCTCTCTATAATCCAGGAAAACAGCTGCTTTGCATATATCCACCTATTTAGAAAATTGGGGATTGCACACACACACCCACAGAACTTTCACTTCTGGATCATATATCCATCGCGAAAAACATGTAGGAGTAATCCATATGAATCCAATGTGGATATACTGTAATTGTAACAGTGTACAAAGACTAACAAGACGCGTTGGTTTTATGCAAATACTGTTTATTCTCTTGATGGTGACAACATGGCTCCTTCTTCCTCTGAGCCGGGATGTAAACTGCCCTTGCCAACCCAATACGTCACGATTGAGCATCCCCCATCCTTTCACTCTCAATGCTCAATCGTGCTGTATCTGTTTCCCACTAGATCCTAATAATACCCCAGTACTCTATTACTGTTACACCTCCCCATGTTTATTAAAGAATTTTCCTTATAAAGGAAAAATCTTTACTCCTAATCCCCTTACTCTATTCCCTCTTTTTCCTCTAATCTTCCATAGTTCTTCTAATCCTCCCCAAACCAACTCCAATTTAATTAAACATTCTATTTCTTTAACTCTTTCCCCAGCTATATAATCAACCCACTTCTTCTTCGTTCTTGGTCCTTTAACCAAACATAACATATTTACATATCTTTAATAACATTTCAAATTCAACTATATACAATACATCATAACATCATAACACGTCTTCTTAAATACTCCATTTCCTCTTCATAAGTAAATTTCAAACTCTAACACCAACTCCTTATTTTTATCACCAACGCTACTAATCCCCCACTTTCAACTAACCTGAAATTACTTTCACACGATAGGAAGACAAAGAATCGGTGGCCACCGGAATTTAAAAGAAGATATAGAACTCTTTCAAAAACAACATTCACCTAAATCACACACCCCTTTTACTAAACCATACTCCTTTACCCTCCTATGTCATTTGAGACTTTATGTAATAAAGTCTAAAACCACACTCACCTAAATCACACACCTTTACCACTCACTATGGTAAACGTTTACGCTGCTATCAAAAACATTATTCACCTCCAATTGTCTATATATTACAGACACTACTACTTGTATGTCTCTGAACCTTACTTCAACCTCTCATTGTAATGTCAACCACAAAACAATATCCCGAGGACAAAAAAAATCTAATTTCCTTTAAAACCTCTTCCAACATTATACACATCACTTCACATAACCACATCACCCTATACCTCAGTTAAAAATTATCTCTTAATGTCCATTTCTTATGGGCACCTCCACTTATGCCGTTATCTACAGCAACCTTAAATGTCTATTTATTACAGACACCCGTAACTTTACAACATCGTAATCTGACCACTATATAGACTACTCTAGCAACCCACTTATTATTCTATCTCTGAAACTTAATACACCCAAAGGGATAACCATTTACCTCCCGTCTTTAACGGACTCTCAAGAACCCATGTCATTATGTCTCCACTATGTTCATCAACTTACACTCCCTTACTATTGTACTGTTATCCACAGTGTCTAGTTAAACATGGATCCAATTCATGTTTACTTTCTGGGGTAATTTTCTTATTCTTCTTTAACCCAGCATTCTGTGTACATCATGGTTCTTCTGACCCCATGTAACCCATGTTTAAAACTTTCTCCTCATTTACCCCACTGCTATATTAATCTTTTCTTCCCCCATATGGCTTCTAATCCATATATTTCCAATCAATGCTGACTTTAGTGTACTTCTAAACTTCCCCATAACCATCCATATATTTCCAGTACTTCATAACCATTTTAACCTCTCTACGCTGAGCAACAAAATACCCATGAACTTATTCTTCACAAAGAGAATGTGTCTCTTTATTAGCTCTCAGTAGTTTTATTAACTCTTTTCTGAACGAAGGATCCCAAATAAATGTCTTTCTTCTAGTCCCCAGTAGTTTATTACTATTTTCTAAACGAAGGATCCCAAATAAATGTCTCTCTTCTAGTCTCCAGTAGTTTATTACTATTTTCTAAACGAAGGACTAAAATAAAGCCCATATATTGTCTTTATTCTAGACAAAACCCTGTACTTAAACATAACTTAACTAACTACTATTTAACATACAAAACAGCGAAATAAAATCACAACAGAACATCATACCCCCCCAAATTTTTGTAACAATCATTTATGTTTCCCCGCAACTCAACTAAAGGTATGATGACGATGGTGATGATGATGGTGATGATGATACAACATACATCCTATTCTATTTTTTACCTACTACTACTGGTCTCTTTTACGGACCAGTAGTTTACACATAAAAGTCTACAAACACAATAATCTTATTCTAAAATAATAACAATCATTTTACAGGACCAAATCAAGCAAAAAAAAACATTTTATACATGAGGCATCAACACTCAGACTCCACAAAAGAATTGTCTTCTCGCTAAAGACAACTCCCTTCAAACTACTACGTACAGTGGCCCATCAGCCTTGGCCTCCCATAACCGAGAAAACAAAACACCTCACTGCTACGTATGTATATCTGTTAACCACAGACTAACTTCTTTAATCTAGAACAATATTTGTTCTCCTCAACCACAATCACCACTCCACAATTGACCGTTCCATTTTCTGGAAGTCAAACTAACTCCTTATACATCACATTATTTGTAATTCCATCACTGTAAACTACAGGTCAACTCATTATACCTATCTCAATGTTACCACAAAGTACCATTGGTCAATTATTTCCCTTAGATTTATTCCAAGTATTTCTACAACTACTTATTTTTATTACCGTTAACCACGGTATCTCCAACCTTCTAACCTCTTACGTCTAAGAAAACTTTGTCTCTCACCAATACAACCAACTCTACTTTTTAAGTTTCTCGTCTATCCGACTCAATTTACTTAAACACATCATTTTCTTCCAACATCTCACCACGACTACTCTATCTATCCTCAAGTCTCTCCTAGCACTCTTACATCGTGATGACAATCAAACTGGTCACCCTCCTCGGAACACGTTCTCCAACATTCATTTTACTAACCCTGTTTACCTCCGCATTTTTCATTCTTCTTGTTATTTCTCGGAACTCTTTCAGAACTGCAACCTACGCCACTTATAACCAACAACAGACCTCTCTTTCCTCGTTTCTCAGTCTTAGGCACTCTTGCTTCGCCATTTTCCTGTCAAGAATACTAAACATTCATAATGTTAATTCAGCATATAACTTCCATAATTTCCTTCCAAGTTCAGATATTCTACGAAAAGACATTACAATTTTCTTTCTATCTCTCGATTTTCGCATGCTCTATGTTCCACCACGATTTATCAACGTCACTTATCAACCGCTCTTCTCATATTCACACGGACAATGACACACAACCTCGCTCTCATCTCACGCCTACTCTCGCATCGCGACAACCTAACGTCTCCATACTATTACTACAACAAAATACTTTAGACGCCACCTCAACATTCCAGCAATCATTTACCACATATCTACACGTATTAATCTCCTCTACACACATTGACACAAGACATATTAACGCCACTCTTACATTCTATCTACGTATTTCACTTAGGCGACTTCATCACACCTCTCTCCTACTTCCTTCATCACGCCGAACACCTGTCTGACTACAGTTATATTCACTTATGAACAACGCACAACCAGAGGACTTTCTCAATTCACTGTTTTCTTATATCTCTACTCCTATACGAAGGTCAGACCCTATACATGACATCTCGCAACTTATATTGCTTTCACAGCACTATCTACTATCTTTTCAAAACAAACTTCATTCCAACATGTCACAAATCTCGTAACTATTATTCTATACTTCTCCAGACACAACAACTTTTTTCTTTCTCCACAAGCACTACGTAACTCGTATTTTTCAAGCATCCACTTCTACAGTCTTTTACTCTTAATTCTCACGTTCAACTGGCTATTTTACACACACAGGATACTCAGTGCCTCCTCAATCTATACCACCTCACCTGTCAGTCTTGGTTCACCTGTCAACAATACTCAAACCAACAAGCAAAACTATCTCGGACATCACGTCATAGCTCTGAGTCAAACCACTTCTAATACGAACATTCATACTTAATTTATCTCTCACCCTCTACTAATTCTCTCTACTAAGTGCTGAATCCACCCTATTTTACTTAATATACTCTCTCTACATCGTGACCAAATAGTAGATATCCTGTATTACGTAATCCACGTGGAATATCATTTGCCGTACTTCCTTAACCTCAACATCACTACCACCTACCCTGTACCATGCTACCCCAAAAATTCATCTATCTATTTTGGACAGTTCATATACCTATACTCTCAAACCGGAGTTCTTCTCATAAGCCCAAAACTATTTCATTTTCTTCTTCACCCAAGGAATTTTAAGCGTTATATAATGTGTCCAAATTAAACACTTCACTGTCTTTCAATACATTCACCCGTCTTTCGCTTATTATGTCTTCATCACTATCTGTTGTCAAGCTGTTAAAGTATTCAGGTCTTAAGGTCATAAGGTCTTCTATTTTTCTTAAGTCGCTTTCCGTCGTTGAATAAATTCCCGCTATCTGTCTACCACTATTCTTTTTCTTAAATGAGTTATTTCTATTTCCTTTATTTCTGTCGTCGGTCTGCTCACTGTTTCCTGTCAACCTTACGTAACGTTTACACTTCCCCATCTCGTCCTCAGATGACACACTAATAATAGTTCCTTCATCAGACTCATTATAGTTTACTGCAAACACGTCGGCCTTATTCTCATAGTCATCTTTAAAACGTCTGGCTTTCTTTCTCTTTCTCGGTCTTCGTCCCTTAGCCTTCCCTACTTTATTGTCATATAATCCAGTATCTACATAGTCACTAACCAAAACTCTGTCCGTCTGTCCACCAGCAACTACTCCGTATGAGGGAACATCACGCCTCGATTCAGGATCTGTTCTTAGTGCAGCACTCTCATTCTCCGAATCCTCAGTAATAATATCCGTTTCAGCATCACTATAATATTCGGCTGTAGGAATATCTTCTCCGTAACCTGCACTCTGGCAGCTAATATTCCTACACCATTTGGGAATTAGTTTCCTGTCTATAGCTGAAGAGCTTGACATGGCACTACCTCTATTTACAACCATACTATTTCTTTCTTCAATACTTCTCCTCTTTATCTTTCTTTCGTTCTTGGTCCTCGTCTGTCCATCTTTCCTAACTTCAACCTTGTCTCTCTTAGTCAATTGAGTTGGTTTTGACTGATTCTCTGTTAAGTCAGTTTGAGTTCCCTTTGTTACTTTGCTGACTGGTTGTACCTGAGTCTGCGTACTACGTTCTATCGTATTACTTGTCTGCGTCTGTGTCTCTCGGTTTATTTTCCTTACTAACACCGTCGTCTTCTTTTCCTGTTTAACAGTCATATTTGCAATCACCTTGGGAATAGTTGAATTTTCACTTACGTTTTCTACTTTGTTCTTTGACCCTGACTTCAAATACTGTCTCTGTCTCTTTTCAAACCAGTCGTTACGTCTTTTTCTGGCGCTTACCGTATAGGATGGCCAACTCCTAGAACAATCTCTCTCATGCCCATTTCTGTATCTCTGATCATTGTACCAGCTCCTAACCCTAGTCATCCTTGGACTAACATAAATGCTTCCATACTGCCCTCTATTTTCATCAAGTAGTGGCTGTCTTCGGCTATTCCTGTTGTTCCCTTTTATCTCATTACCTCTTACATTGCTCTGTAACCAGTGTACAAAACATTCTACCTCGCTGACTGCCACCTTTAATTCTCCTAACCATGCAGTCACGTGTCCTAAGTCTCTGTTCAAGTACATTTTTACTCTTTATGCTATCTCAGCCGAAATAATTCTCACTTGTGTCGTGATGAATCTGCTCTGCTAAACCTGTGCTAAGGTGTCCTGTTCCGCCATGCTGAAATAATACTGAAACAAGGCAAGCAAAGAAACACACAATTTCAATTTCCCAAATCCCAAACAGCACAATTCAGTTGTTTATAATATTGTAAGATGGAACATTAATCATAAGAAGCACCAACAATATCCTGTCCGAGCAGAGGAAGAATGAACCCTGTCTTCAATAAAAACTCATATTTGTGGAAATCAGAAAGTTCCTTGTAGATATTTGCTTCTTAAACCACAATAATGTCCTGTACTCCGCTCTAATTAAGAAATTCGGAACATCACGGGAGACCTCGAAATACACAATTTTACTCTGACCCTATCTCCTTAATTAAGCAGTTACCTTCTTTTACTCGCTGACGGATCCAGTTCAACCAACAAGAGCCCGCATCAACTGAAATTTAGTCTCGGAATTCAGGTGGCGGAGTTCAGATATCCCTTCTCTTCCCTCAGGTAATTTCGTCCTTCTCGTGGGCTGCCAGACAATCTTCAACCCCTGGTTGGGTCACATCTCATGGGCTGCCAGACAATCTTCAACCCCTGGTTGGGTCCCTTCCTTGATTCTCGAGTGGGTAATTCACCGTCGTTTTAAATGGGTCATAGGAATTACGAGGCCCAAAAATGGATTAGGTGTGTTTGGGTCATAGGAATTACGAGGCCCAAAAAAAATGGATTAATATCAGCCAACGGCCAGTGATGACCTGACCTTGAACGAGTTCTGACTTCAGATGAAATCTTGAACTTAAATTGGAGGCAAGTCCCTTGAAAATGGCAAGGTTCAGGCAACGGCCAGGGTAGGCCCCTTTAAAATGATAAAGTTCAGACAACAGCCGTGGTAACGAGCAGGCTGTGTGACAATGATTCAACTTTGAAGTCCCTGCAACAGTGGGAGGTACGATCAGAAGTAGGTATCCCCATGTCGTCCGCCGAAATCAATCCCGTCAGCAAACCGCTCGAACAACAATGCCACAGTGCCCGGCGAGGACTTGACAGTGATAGCAGCTTTCACACACCAGTAAAGCTCGAAAACGATTTGAGAGCGGACTGGACTTCACCACCAGTAAAGCTTGAAAACGATTTGAGAGCGGACTGGACTTCACCACCAGTAAGGCTCGAAAACGATTTGAGAGCGTACTCAGCGAAGCGGGCTTCACAACCGCATAAAGACAGTGGAACTGAACCTGCAAAGCGGGCTTCACAACCGCATACAGATTCTTGTAGAAACTTCTTGAAATCTGTTCAGCAGAGGTTTGATAACGTGCCAGTGTCAAGGGCACCGCATTTTCCCAACAAGCGCAGTATGAAGTAGTGGCTGTATCAAATATAGTGGCCCAGTACCTCCGCTATGTGCCGCGACGATTGAAGTTGTTCATCCTGGTCTGGGCAACATTTCGAGTCCTGTAACAGTGTACAAAGACTAACAAGACGCGTTGGTTTTATGCAAATACTGTTTATTCTCTTGATGGTGACAACATGGCTCCTTCTTCCTCTGAGCCGGGATGTAAACTGCCCTTGCCAACCCAATACGTCACGATTGAGCATCCCCCATCCTTTCACTCTCAATGCTCAATCGTGCTGTATCTGTTTCCCACTAGATCCTAATAATACCCCAGTACTCTATTACTGTTACATAATCTCTCAAGTCACAGTTGCTAAGTCACTGGGCTAGGAGCGTTCCAGGGTGATATAACAGACATGTATAAATAAGTCTGAAGCATTCTGGCGTGGCGTGACACACAGGAGTCCATGTGATTGATTCGATCAGGATCAGGCACAAACACTTTCAGTATCTCTTTGGATGAGGAGTGACATCACATAATCCATTAGAATTTCCTGACAGAACTAACTTGAATGGGGCATGAATATTCCAGCCCCTTTCTCTGGGTTAAGATGTAGGTTATTCTTTCTTCAGCTGAATATACAACTTGATTGACGGGAGTTGGTAATGTGCTTGATTATCCATGTCTGGGATATGATGGATGAGAAGATTCAAAGGAAGCTGGGAGTTCACAAAATCAGTTGGTAATCCATACTGGTAAATGATGGTGACTTCCAGACTTATCCATGAGCCTCTGGAATATGACAGTTGAATGTGGAATTAGGCGGTGACTTTTAGAAGAGGTTATACTCTGTATCCATCTAGGCCAGGCATGCCTCATGTCTTTGCAGACATTGAAAAGCTTAACACCGTCTTTAAGTTCCCAGAGGTAGGGAATCCACTTCAGCATATTTAAAATCCGTTAAGTATCCAGGCATTGACATTCAGGTTCAGGGTGAGTAGCAGTAACCAGCACTCTTTGTAGAATATTAGAGGAGGCTGATATCCCAGTTTCCTGCCTCTAAATCCAAACAAGTTGACTATACATCCAGTGCGAAGCATGGTGACTAGTGCCAATACTCCACCGCCATCTCTAGCGCCTATGTAGTGAAGAATAACAGGGTTGATATAGATTAGTAATACAACCCAAACTTCTGATAACAATGTATCATAATAAAACATACATTTATATGATTAATAACAGTGTATCATAATTAAAAATAGAGGGAACAAAAGGGAGAAGAAAGAAAGGTGACAATAGTTGCCTAGCACTTGTCGCCTACTGTAGAGTTTTGTCTCACTCCAAATGTGAGTGAGATATCTACTCAATAGGTACATTTCTTCTGGACTGATACTGGAGCTTCCTGAGGGGTTACGCACCACCTAATCCATCCAAACATTTTGATAGTACCGCTGTCACACCATGGAAAAAGTTCATGAGACACTGTCCTCATGTAAACAATTCATAAATCTCCTTTCCATAGTTACAAACAGCATTATGTAAGTACCACTGATAAATGGCAGAAGTTTAGCTACCAGTTCAGTCATCTTCTTTTGCACCATCATCATCATCATCATCATCATCATCATCATCATCATCATCATGTGTTTGTCCCCATTGGGGGGGGGGGGGGGAAGTTAAAAGATCTACTCCAACAGTAACATCATGAATAGAATATACATATGATATATATGATGAATAACAGAAAAACTTGTTAGACTTTTACTAAACATGGTATGAACTCTCTAGTGGGTATTACAACATCTCAAAGTAAAACACAAGAGCAGGTGTCATTTCCCACTCCCTTGAGATGATATATAGATATATCATACCAAATGACAATCTTATAACATCATTTATGAAAAAGGACTACAAGACAATTTCTGTGTATGTACAACCAGGTAAACAAAAGATTAACTCCTAAGTGCATGAAAAAGTCAAGCGAGAATATATATCTCTCTCTCTCTCTAACAACCTATATTAAAGTTGTACACAAATGTGAGATAGTAATATTTCTCCATCATAAGAGCAGAAATACAAAATAAGCACTCAGGAAAAAAACACTTTATAACACAGAGACCAGTTGTGAAAAATAAGCATTTAGGAATAAAGTAAGTTCACAAAATCATCTCAGAAGAATGACTCATAGCAAGATTATCTTGTAAGCTTTATGAAGGCTGACTGGACAACATGGCGGTGTCTAGGCTGCGTGACGTAAACCAACCTTTCAATGAAAGCGATTCTCATAATTTTCACACCCACAACTTCCATCATGATATTAGTTGCCTCAAAGCATTTATCCTAGTACATAACATATGTTGTATATAATATAATGCTCACCTAAAACGCAGAGAATACGTAGCTAATAATTAACCCATTAACAATGGGTCACCCGCTACCATTGGAGAAACATGGCGATTGAACAGACCGCTTTGTCTCCCAAGCCTTTGTTTAGATTAAGCCTGTGTTTCCGGGGCGCGGCCAATCATTTAACTTTAAACGAAACGAGATTTCGTTTTGTTAATTTTCCCGTCGAATTTTTAATAGCCTCGTGCCTGCAGGTAGCGCATCCTAGCAACGTCTGCTGGAAAAGACTGCGAGATGATGACATATATGTCACAAGTCTCCCCCCTAGACAGGTCTATCCACCTAGACAGAGCTGCTACATTCATCCACAGTCTTCCACCTTCTTAATCTGATGCATTTGGTCTTCCAGGTCCTCCAATTATGCTTTACATTTAATCACTATTGTAGAATAATCTCTCCGTGCCACATTCATGTTTCTACTTGCCAAGACAACTGGACATAACATTGAAGATTCATCTAGCTTCGCTTGAAGAAGTGTAACTCTCTCCACTGTTGTCAGCATTCCATTGAAATATGAGTGGACGTTCAGATCTCTATATGAGGTATTGGTTCCACTGCAATCGAACCAATTTCTCGACGTTTGAACGAATATATAAAGCTTCGACAACCGTTTTATTAGCAATAAGAATATCATCCTTAAAATATGCTAACAGCAGGATCTCCTCCTTCAAATCAGTCATAGTGGCATACTGAACTGGGTAAGTATAACTAGCACAGGTGTAGGTTCATTTGCTTTGAGGCCAAATCTACGAAAAGTCCTGGCTCGTTTATAAGTCCATCCGCTCTTTATACTGACTAGAATGAGTTACCGGCATTTATTCTCTCCCCTCCAACACGTATACGTTGCTTTCCTGGTGAAAATAGCGAGCAATTCTGCGTCGATTGTCGTAGATTGATCGTCATCTGCCTCCAAATATGTTGTAGACAATTTCCACCCAAGCACCGTTAAGTAGATGTAATAACATTGCACATAGCTGTATCACCATCCACATTATATTCAGTTCATAGATAAATTTAAAGCCGTAGGTGGTCCCTGTAATAGTCATCCGAACAACCAAGTTGTCGGTACACTCCCAGTTTACTGATGGGTTACCTTACTTGTAAGCAATGAAAGCCACAGGTATAAATATATCCCTCTATTCTGGTGTTTCCTGAGTTAACTTCCTCAAGATAAAAAATCAGGGCACCTTTAAGTTTCTCTCCAGGTCTGTTCGTAACCGATCAATACGGAGAACAATGAATCTGTTGAAACTGGAAGAGTTTGAAAGCTTTTCCTTCTGAACTGAAATATATTACTAGTTAGACTCCCTAGAAGAAATACTAAACTAGTAAAAAGTCAAGCAACTCTCAGCCAATGGCTTCCAAGTGCTTGAAAAGTATAGTCCTTGCTATAGCCCAATCTAGCATGGTCTATGAATAAAAATAAGAATAAGGCGTCCTACTCTTCATCTGTCGAGAGGTACGTCAACAACAACCATTAGCTAATAGTTGTATAAATCGGGCTATCTCCTAGACCACCAAAATAGTTTGATGTTTTGGAGAAAAATCCTGACTTTAAGAACATAATGTGACAACTAGCAAGCTGTCCCTAGTCTTTCAAGTCAGTACAAGCAACATGCAAAATGACAGCTAACGCTGCCCGAGCCTGTTACTAATTCTCTGATGAGAATAAAATTGGGAATGTCGCAGATGAGGACCATATTTCCTGTTTTCTGACATCAAAAAATTTTCCGAGATACTGGCAGGTTTTTTTCGGTAGCTCTTAACTTCCTATGACATCCCAATAAAAAATAACAGGATAAATTTACGGTCGAAACCATATCCTTCGTTCGCCAGTCACACAACGACGTATGCTTCTCTGTCACTGGTAATGCCAGAGGAACTAGCTTGTAAAAGGGGCCCTGTAATTCAATTGCTTTCACTCACATAGTAAATGGATCTTTGTTCACTACAGAGTTACAACAACCGAATAATAAAATTGACCAGTGCCATTTCTGACACATGGACAATAAAAGATCTGTTACGAATACCAGACCCTTAAACTGAAAGCGTTGAATAGGCGTCTTTATGTCCTTATAGGAATCATCAGTGTCAATCTATCTACTCTCAGTATTTCCGAACATGTTATGCATATGGGGTGGAATATAAAAATCCACTGTTTCCCGCTTGGCGGCTACGAATACTGCAATTTAAACAATATTCATACTCCTTCCATTATACATGTCGGATAAAATTGCAGATGGAGTATTGGCCCTAACATTAAGTCAACTTAATTGGTTATTGTTATTTTCCCCTGATGTTCTAAAATCTCATTTATGCATGTAGTGTCCCACTTAAATAAAGATATCTTTACTGAATTCTTTAAAAAAAAATTTTGGGGTGCTATATCCTATCTGTCTCAGCCATTAAAAATTTTTTTCGATTTCTCTGTTGCTTTGGGTAAGTTTCAATAGTACATGACCCCAACAAACAGAGCATGCACAAAATAAAATGGCAATATATGACAACATAGTTAAACAGCCCAGGATTCATATGTGGGTCTATGCAAAAATGAGGACATATAGTACAGTAATGTATTTATCATACTACGAAAATATACTAATCAAGAACATCCCAGAGTAACAATAACATCTAACATCAACATCACACAAAATCAATCAAGAATTCCTGACATCCTACCAGAAATAATCCTATATGGGTTAACCATCCCAGAGACCTTATTTTATGAGGTCCTATACAAGGAAAAGGTCTCCCACCAAAAGGATACAAAATACATGAGTTAACCATTCTCATATACAAACATTAACACAGGTTTCTATTTCTAGAATAAAGACATCACCTGTGAACATTAGTTGAAACACAACAAACAATACTTGTGATTAAGACACCATAGGTTCATAAAACTTGTGTCTAAGCCCATACTTGTGAACACCAGCCACCAATTAGTTGTAAAGTCTCAACTTGAGAGGTAGACATGGGTACAAATTTTCTGGGCAACGCCCACACTCATGGCATGGGGTAAGGGTTCAAAATTCTGCGACGAGCGCCCACTTGTGAGGTGGTAAATATAATAAAGTAGAATAAGGACAAGTTTTGCTAGGGGTATTCAGTATGAATGGGGTCTAAAACCCAAACACGCCCTCTATAGGAATTAATATATTGGCTCGTAACCCCCAAGTATTGAACAAGGCAGAAAAGGGTGCAAGTTCAACACTAACATAAAAGAAATGTTTCCCATAGAAGGCTGGGAGATCCGGCAAGTTCTACCACAGACACCCGAGTACTAATCACTCTACCCAGAGGGTGTGTCTATGTGTAAGTGCCCCGCCCCACATTTAATCTCCCACATATATATAAACAATGACAAGTATCCACTGTCATGCACATCCACAGTATTATACAACAGAGGGACAACAACCCATGTTAGACGCAACAACTGGCTTACATTGACAGAGGAAAAACAGCCACTGTTAGATAAAAACAGTACAATGACTCACTGTATCACATAACAGTAACAATAACTCACTGTATCACATAACAGTAACAATAACTGGACTATAAACATCAATTTTGGAACAACAGGTTAACAATGAAGTAACTGCAAGGCTTTGTTAAACCAAACAAACAAACAATTGTATTGTGGAAACATTTGGGTTCTGGAAAACCCTGTTGGCTACAATATGGTGACATGGAAATGAAAAATTATCATATTTCAGGCAATGCACACAAAGTATACAACCAAACAGAAGTCCCCAACATTATTTCCCCAAAAAAGGTTCACATCAAATACATGTGTCAAACACAAAACAAAGTAAATAATCCATACAAAGAAATAGATAAAGAAAATCTATCTAATCTGTCTCTAGAAATATCCTATGGGTCTGATGATGACTTCCTCTCCTTCATTATCCACTAGAAAAAGTCTGGCCATAATCACCCTCTCTATAATCCAGGAAAACAGCTGCTTTGCATATATCCACCTATTTAGAAAATTGGGGATTGCACACACACACCCACAGAACTTTCACTTCTGGATCATATATCCATCGCGAAAAACATGTAGGAGTAATCCATATGAATCCAATGTGGATATACTGTAATCTCTCAAGTCACAGTTGCTAAGTCACTGGGCTAGGAGCGTTCCAGGGTGATATAACAGACATGTATAAATAAGTCTGAAGCATTCTGGCGTGGCGTGACACACAGGAGTCCATGTGATTGATTCGATCAGGATCAGGCACAAACACTTTCAGTATCTCTTTGGATGAGGAGTGACATCACATAATCCATTAGAATTTCCTGACAGAACTAACTTGAATGGGGCATGAATATTCCAGCCCCTTTCTCTGGGTTAAGATGTAGGTTATTCTTTCTTCAGCTGAATATACGACTTGATTGACGGGAGTTGGTAATGTGCTTGATTATCCATGTCTGGGATATGATGGATGAGAAGATTCAAAGGAAGCTGGGAGTTCACAAAATCAGTTGGTAATCCATACTGGTAAATGATGGTGACTTCCAGACTTATCCATGAGCCTCTGGAATATGACAGTTGAATGTGGAATTAGGCGGTGACTTTTAGAAGAGGTTATACTCTGTATCCATCTAGGCCAGGCATGCCTCATGTCTTTGCAGACATTGAAAAGCTTAACACCGTCTTTAAGTTCCCAGAGGTAGGGAATCCACTTCAGCATATTTAAAATCCGTTAAGTATCCAGGCATTGACATTCAGGTTCAGGGTGAGTAGCAGTAACCAGCACTCTTTGTAGAATATTAGAGGAGGCTGATATCCCAGTTTCCTGCCTCTAAATCCAAACAAGTTGACTATACATCCAGTGCGAAGCATGGTGACTAGTGCCAATACTCCACCGCCATCTCTAGCGCCTATGTAGTGAAGAATAACAGGGTTGATATAGATTAGTAATACAACCCAAACTTCTGATAACAATGTATCATAATAAAACATACATTTATATGATTAATAACAGTGTATCATAATTAAAAATAGAGGGAACAAAAGGAAGAAGAAAGAAAGGTGACAATAGTTGCCTAGCACTTGTCGCCTACTGTAGAGTTTTGTCTCACTCCAAATGTGAGTGAGATATCTACTCAATAGGTACATTTCTTCTGGACTGATACTGGAGCTTCCTGAGGGGTTACGCACCACCTAATCCATCCAAACATTTTGATAGTACCGCTGTCACACCATGGAAAAAGTTCATGAGACACTGTCCTCATGTAAACAATTCATAAATCTCCTTTCCATAGTTACAAACAGCATTATGTAAGTACCACTGATAAATGGCAGATGTTTAGCTACCAGTTCAGTCATCTTCTTTTGCACCATCATCATCATCATCATCATCATCATCATCATCATCATCATCATGTGTTTGTCCCCATTGGGGGGGGGAAGTTAAAAGATCTACTCCAACAGTAACATCATGAATAGAATATACATATGATATATATGATGAATAACAGAAAAACTTGTTAGACTTTTACTAAACATGGTATGAACTCTCTAGTGGGTATTACAACATCTCAAAGTAAAACACAAGAGCAGGTGTCATTTCCCACTCCCTTGAGATGATATATAGATATATCATACCAAATGACAATCTTATAACATCATTTATGAAAAAGGACTACAAGACAATTTCTGTGTATGTACAACCAGGTAAACAAAAGATTAACTCCTAAGTGCATGAAAAAGTCAAGCGAGAATATATATCTCTCTCTCTCTCTATCTAACAACCTATATTAAAGTTGTACACAAATGTGAGATAGTAATATTTCTCCATCATAAGAGCAGAAATACAAAATAAGCACTCAGGAAAAAAACACTTTATAACACAGAGACCAGTTGTGAAAAATAAGCATTTAGGAATAAAGTAAGTTCACAAAATCATCTCAGAAGAATGACTCATAGCAAGATTATCTTGTAAGCTTTATGAAGGCTGACTGGACAACATGGCGGTGTCTAGGCTGCGTGACGTAAACCAACCTTTCAATGAAAGCGATTCTCATAATTTTCACACCCACAACTTCCATCATGATATTAGTTGCCTCAAAGCATTTATCCTAGTACATAACATATGTTGTATATAATATAATGCTCACCTAAAACGCAGAGAATACGTAGCTAATAATTAACCCATTAACAATGGGTCACCCGCTACCATTGGAGAAACATGGCGATTGAACAGACCGCTTTGTCTCCCAAGCCTTTGTCTAGATTAAGCCTGTGTTTCCGGGGCGCGGCCAATCATTTAACTTTAAACGAAACGAAATTTCGTTTTGTTAATTTTCCCGTCGAATTTTTAATAGCCTCGTGCCTGCAGGTAGCGCATCCTAGCAACGTCTGCTGGAAAAGACTGCGAGATGATGACATATATGTCACAGTTATCAAAGAAGGCGACGTTAGCAAAAAGATAGTTACATCAGACATATTGTGCACATATCCGAATCTCACAAACTAAGCAGCAAACGAGGATAGTAAGTTTTGTGCAACTGACGTGTGGCTTTCATAATACCATCAAAAACATCAAAATGCCATACCGTTTGGTTTGGAATTGCTGCATCCAATCAAGAGAATTGCTTTCAAATGTTCATCAGTCAATCTCATTCGATGTGGTGACTTCAAATGTTAGCTCACAGACATATGTTGTTCCAAACAATGATGTCATACCAGCGGCAAATTTCTTAAGTTTCGGAAACTCAACATCAGGTAAGCAGCGGTACTTCCTTCTCAATGAGCTCCAACTGTTATTCCACTGGCACACCATTAAGGTTACAATAAAACGGATTCTGGAACAGAAGGATGTCACTCTCAAATCTGTCAAGATCTGAAAATCTCTCCAGACACCTTGAAACCGTGAAAATGAGAATGGTTTTCTCCTTCCAGTTGTGCTTCCACCAATGACAGCTTTCTTCTAAATCCTTTGATGGTTCTGTAGAGATCACAGACGAGGTAATGCTTTCCCTGAAGTTTCAAGTTCAGTTCATTCATATCGACCAAAATTGAAAACTTTGACAGCCAGGTAGGATCTGACAGCTGTCAATCAGCTTTATCTTTGTCAGTGAGGAAAACATCTATTTCGTTTCGGAGCATGTAAAAACGAAGCAGGACTTTACCGCAGCTGAGCCACCTGACTGATATGTGATAAGACAAGTCACAGAATTCAGAATCAATTTCTTCAAGAAAAGGCTAGAACTGATGGTGAATGAGTGCATGTTCCCGAATGAAGTTCACAGCAGAAACTACTGGTTTCAGTATAAAAGAAATATCTAAATCTTTCCCACAGAGTACTTGCTGATGTACGATGCAGTGTATGAACAGAGCGCCCGGAATTTGCAGATCTTCCAAATGAGTCCTGATCTGCCCCAACAGACCCTTCCTCACTTCAGTCATGTTTTTTTCCCTCATCAACTGTAACACCTCGAAGCTGATTCCACCGAAGGTTATAATCTTGGAAAATTGTTTGCACTTCCACGAAAATGACTTTCCCAGTTGTTGTTCCATGCATGCTGCAAACGGACACCAACTCTTCCGTTATCTGAAAGTCCAAATTGACACCACAAATGAACACGAGAAGCTGTGACGTACTTGAGAGATCAATATACTCATCCAGCGCCAGAGAATACTACAACAAGTTCCTAGCTTTCTCGCGTATCTGTAGCACTATGTTCTCTCCATGTTCTTCTGTTCTCTGCACAACTGAACTTGCCGAAAGGCTGATAGTTCCAAACAAATCGGCTATCTCAGGACACAAGTCATTTGCTGCTTCGATCACACACACACTTTTTAATGACGTTGCCATCAGTAAACGGTTATCCTCGTTCTGCCATCTTATGCACTATTTTGTAACTTGTACGAGTGACAGATTCATTTTCAGCAAATCTTCTCGTGAAGAGATTTCTTTGCGTTTCAAAACCACGTTTAATGGTCTCATATTTCCTAGAGGGTAATTTTCCAGAAAACTTGTAATATGTTGATGGATGTTCTGTTTCGTAGTGACGCTGAAGATTGTACTCTTTCAAAGCGGCAACACTTTCGCTGCATATTACGCAGCTGGTTTTCTGGTCCTTTGTTTCCACAAAGAAGTACTTTACTCCTCACTCGGCGTCCACTTTTCTTTTCCTACAAGCCATAATTAAGGGTGAAGTACACGGGATCTGAAAATGAAAAAAACATTACATTAGAAATAAAATTAAAATCCTATTGAAACAAAAGAAAAGCAGAGGACTAGGGGTGAAGCTACAGCTCATCAAAGGTACATATACAGTTTATAGGTACCTTTGTGTAACAGCACAGAGATGATAGAGATAATATCACAACGCCGACTGTTCATGGGCCTTAGAAGAAGAGGGGAATAAGAAGACAAAGGGAATCTCATTCTATCTCTACGGCTAACAAGAAAAAACAACGATTTAGAGATATTAGAAGAAATTCAGGTCAGTGTACAGGGAATCAGAATAATGTAATTATAAAGATACAACAACATCTGATTAATAATGCCAATGCCATAATATATAAAATTCATGATTAGATGCAATGTCAAAATAGGCGTCCCCATGAATAAACATACACATGATCATCCTTCACAGTACCATTGATCTTCCATCACAGCATGGGTAGTCATCCAACACAGTACCAGTGATCCTCATCACAGCATGGATAATCATCCAATACTGTAACTGTAGTCTGATAGACAACACCAGCAATTATCAGACAACAAGATGGAACAAAGGTCATTCATTCAGTAGCATGTCCTTTGCAGAACCTCGCTCCCATAACAACCTTCCGGAAAACCTCGCGATCATAAGCCAGATTTCCGGTTCAGATACATCCATCTGGAAATCATCCGCCACATCCTGCAGCAATCTTCTCTTTGGCCTTCCTCTTCCTCTCTTCCCGGGCATATATCCCTCCATTATTGTTCTCAGGCACAGATATAGCTATTATATTCCTATATTCCTATTTAAACTATGAAGGTTCGTTCAAAACTCACCTTACAGCAGATAATCATCAATCCACAATCAAGATACTCTTGGATCTTTTAGATCTTCACAGGGCCTGTCTACCCTCAACTGCAGTCTGGAAAAACAGTGGCTACGCTCGGCCGTGCCTGGGACATGTTCGCCCATCTACTTGGTAGTGGCTCAGGGGTTTAAGTTCAAACCCTCTGCTGAAAATTAGACATCAGTATCTCTTCGGCCTAAGTTGTTCCCAAGGCCAAAGAGGCGGGAACATGGCTTTACTGGACTGTTATAGGCACGCCATCACAACATCCCAGCATCCTATACATTTTTTACCAGGGTATCAAGGGATATGCTACTCCATACTCTTGTAGAGTAGCGGCAGGCGGCTTCATTTGGTAATCGAATATATCTCATAATAAGGTTCGCAAAATTTATAAATAGGGCCACCTAAATAAACAACCTAGTGCAGCCAGGAGGTCTCCGCACGTGTGAAGACCTCCTATTATTCTAAACATAATATTTACATTTAAGTTGTATCACAACGTCAGTAGTGTAAGTCGGGCTCCATCACGCGTATTTTTGAGGCGCAAAAGCGATTTACCGCCTCAAAGGGCGATAACTCTCCGGGCTTTTGAAAAAGTAGCCGTGGTCCAAGTAGGTGTGGTCAAATGACTCATCAGAGTGGATGTGGTCAAGTGACTCATCAGAGTAGGTACGATAACAACATGTAAAATAACAAACAAACGAGTCAAGTAAGGTATATAATAATTTTATTAAACCATGTATAGACAAACAATACAATGCATATTACAAAAGTAGTGCCATAGTCGAGATATTATCACTATGAACCTTTCTTTTTATATACAGATATGACAAAGATGCACGATGTTGCTGATACGTATACACAGCAGAGTCTTGTGTTTTGAAGCCTATATTGGTTCCCCCACTTGGTGTTTGGGTGGTGAGAACATTCAAAAAAGTGTCCTTGTTTAGATGAGTGTTGTGGTTTTTGGTCAGACCTTTAGTACTGATTTTATCATAATCTCCGAAACAAATATACGTCTTACTACACAATGACATCACCCCCTCCCCTTTGTACTCTAGTTTAAAAAGACCAGGGGTTCTCTTTTCATATGCTTTGATATCCACACAGGACTGACAGGTAGTGGTAGTAGTTCTATGAACAGGGCAGGTTTCAGACGGGAACCACTGATTGTATACTCTGCCATATTCTTCTCGTAGGTGTGGTCTAACTACTTCAGAGAGTGAATCGGCGCTAAGTGCCAAATATAGAGAGTCAGTGTCCATTTCGGTGAGTTGATAGTCGTCTTTAGAGATATATTTGTCGAGAAAGTCGTAATAAAATTCTAACATGCGCAAGTTGGCATATTGATAAACGAAAAGACCTATTTGTAGAGGTAGATCCCAGACAATTTTCTTTCTTATCGTTTCTAATTCGAAGAGATCATCTGTAATACCAGTCATGGTTTTGAACCTGGGGTTATTGAGTAGTTTGATAGTGTCTTTTCCCTGGCAGTAGGAGACGTCGGTATGTTTGGTTTTATTAGTTAGTGTTTTGCCGTAAGCGGCGTTACCTAACAACTTCATCGTGTCGGCTGTAATACTCTCAGCTGGATTTTTATCCCCTTGGCGGCGGGCATTAGACACTGTGTCCCCAAATGTTTTAAAACAGCTAACCGGTCGATACTCTATTGTCTGGTAGATGTGTGTAACGACCAACCCATGAGCTAGATACCACTTTAAAAGAGGGGTGGCTAATAAAATCTTCTTCCCGAAATAACTACCAATCAATGTCCGTCGTGGAGTACGCAGTAGTTTATTTTTTATGGCGTATTCTTTCATAAATTCCCCAATATCGTCTCTCGACACTTCCGTGTTCTTAAAAATAGGGGGCATTTCGGCAAATGACTCTTGTAAATTAGTCGGGGTCTCAATATCGCACTCAACCAACGCGAAAAATGTGTCACTTTTTACAGCCTCGATGATCTGTTTTTCTTTCAAAGAACCCCAAGGAAGCTCTCACGGTAGAAATGTTTCATGCAAGAAACACTTTAATGTATTTGCAACTCAACTCAACTATATATCTGATTGACAGGTTTGCCTGTTGTACTCTGTTTTACTAAACTTATCAACATGGTAAAATTTACCACGTTTGATCACGCCCAGCGACATGACACATGAGGACTGAAGAATTACTTCCCTACACAAAAAACCCTGTCTAATTTATGTAAAATTAATAACTAAGCTGGTAGTGTTTTGTTATGTGTTTTCGTTACAAACGCACGGTATGCTAGTGATAACATTGATATAGCTGACTGATAAGACTTATCGACAAACATCGTTAAAATTATACAAGAGACAATATCACAATTATAGACATATTTCAAGCGAACGAAAGAAGAAGAAGAATCGACACGGCACATGATAATGATGGACCCAGAGCGGTTACCACAATGACACATAATGTATTCTTTTTGCGGAGCTACAAAGTGTCTATCTTCTTAGTTGTGGTGCGTAAGCGAAAGTTACCAAAAAAGAAAATAAATAAACAAGAGTAGACAACGGTATGGTATTTTGATGAACAGCGGCTTAAAGCGTGCAAACGAATTAAAAAAAAAAAAAGAAAAATTCACTTCGAGGATTGAACCACTTTCCCCCGGACACGAGTCGGGTGCTTTATCAACTACACTATTAATTCTGGTAACGCTGATCTTACAAAGCAAAGGTACAACAGCAACCTTTCAAGTGTGACTGTCGGAGATGCTAAAAAAGAATTACAGCGATAGACGAAACATATTTCTAGAACAGATGTATAAACATATTCGGGTTAGACAAATATATAAATTACTCCCCCATTATGTTTAAACACCAATAAAGTATTGTTTTCGGTTGTATAAATAGTAACAGAATTTATGATATGTAAACTGTGCTATGCCTGCTCGGGGAAAATTATGTTTTAGTGCAAAATAACAATCAGTCCCCGAAATGAAGACTGTAATATTAAACAATAACATGTTGTAATTATTTTAAATGGTATTATAGCATAATAAAGCATACGTATATATTTTAAAAATCTATTTTATGTAGACAAAATCGGAACACCCAGGCCTGTTATGGCGCCTTAAATGTGTAATAATATAACTTATACAGTTGAAAGGTATTAAAACTTATAGTGAAGTGAAAGATTATGATTTCGTTGATTTAGAACACCAATATTGATGTTGGTTTGTGTGATTTATAAAGAGATATTGATATTATAAACTGAGCATGTTGCACACTTTATGCTAATTCCGCTCTGCTTTCGGAACTATCAGCCTATGATCGGGCTGAGGTTTTCTCGGATGTCCACGCACGTTAACAAAAATAGCGCAACGTTTGTTTATTAACAATAATTGTTTTAGTTGTTATTTTTTTTTTGGTTTGTTTTAATATACACAGATGGATCAAAGAACGAGAATGGGGAGGTAGGGGCAGGAATAGTAGTACCATACCGGAACATCCAAAAGGAGTACAAAATAACAGACAATGCATCGGTATACACGGCAGAACTAGTAGGAATTATGAAAGGACTAGAAATAGCAACAGAGAACCCCCCTATAAACTAACTATACTGACGGACTCACTATCTGCAGTACAAGCGCTAGGCAACCACTCTAAAGTGAACAGACAAGACCTTAAAGAGAAAATACTAACACTAACAACAAAACTAAAAAGTATGGGATGCCAGGTCACAATTGCATGGATATCAGCACACAGAGGAATAATTGGCAATGAGAGGGCAGACAGGGCCGAAAAACGCGGGACAAGCAGCCAGAATATAGTAAACACAGGACTCGGCATTCTGGAGGCAAAAAGCATTATCAAACAACAAGTAATCGACAAATGGAAACAACAATGGAGAGACAGCAATAAAGGACGACACGCTTACCAAATGCTCAGAGAGCCAAGTATGAAAAGTCAAGTGAAAGACAACACAAAAATACCAACGTACAAGAAACTATGGAGATTGAGAATCGGGAAATGGAAAGATAAAATCACCCGACCACATTGCATTGATTGCCGGGAGGAAAACACTATAGAACACTACCTACTATCGTGCACAGCCTATGCCCAGGAACGCAGGGACCTAGTAGAATACTTCCAAACAAGAAACACTACGATGACGATGAAGGAATGCCTACAGGTGGAAGGCGACAAAGAAATACAAAAGCTTACAAAACAATTCATTGCAGGAACAGGGAAAGAAATATAACCAACATAAAATAAAGCCAACAGCAAAATAAAAAAACAGTGAGGAAAAACTCGACCACACGAAAACCAGACTATAGGAAATATATAGGGTGCGTTAAAACTCTCAAATGGTGGACAAGAGAGAGACGAAACGACCCTCTCCGACGGGGGAGACAAGGAGAAGGGTAGAAATTGCCCAAACGATGGAGAAGACGATGGGAAACCTCCCTGACGATGGATAAGAGGGACGTACAGGAAACCCCTCCGGAGTGGGACAAGAGGAGACGGTAGGAAACCTCCCCAACGATGGACAAGAGAGACGATACAATCCGACCCTACGCTTGACAAAAAACCGCTGAACAAAGACCCAAGAAAACAAGCCCAGGCGATAACAGGCGCCCCCCCCCCCCAGGGGAAACACAAGAAAACAGATGATAAAAGACAGCCCCTCCCCACCCCCTAGGGTCAGCCCCGGACAAGAAAACACCAAACGAGAGAGATGGGCAAACCGATAATGACAGCAGACACACAAGCAAAACGACAGAAGCAAAAAGGATGGCAAAAAGAGGAACTCGGCCAGACATGCAGAAATAGCAGCTGACCAACGCACAAAAGACCAGAAAACCTATACCGCACTATGAACCACCACAACTATAACCAACGTCATTAAGACGGGTTGAACGAGGTGGAAAGTTTCTTCTTTTTTTTTCAACAAATCGGAATCGGAATCGGTTTATTATGATATTCAACGCGAAAAGAAAACGAAACTACACGGACGGGGACATCAAGATCCAAGGGAAGAATATAAAGAGAACACAAAACACAAGATTCCTCGGGATGACACTAGACGAACAACTATGCTGGAGAAAACATATAGACCAGACAGTCTAAAAAGGCAAAAAGACAATAAATATTCTAAGAGTAATTAAAGGCAGTGGATGGGGAGCCCATACAAAAACGATGCTAATGCTATACAAATCTCTGATCAGAGGAAGAATAGAATACGGAAGCATAGTATACGACGTTGCACCGGAACACAAAAAACGAAGACTGGACTCAATACAGAACCAAGCGCTGGGCATTATCCTAGGAACAGGCAAGCAAACACCAAGGGAAGCCCTAGAGGTAGCACTAGGAGTACTTCCACTACAACTGAGAAGAAAGCAATTAGTGTACAACTACTGGATAAAGGCTGCGAAGGATTCAAGACACCCCGCGTTCAGTGCATTCGAAGAAAACAGAAGGAAATGGGGAGGAATACCTATACAAAAGACGCAAACACCAGTAGGATGGACAGCTGCACAAGAGATGAACGCGGACGAGAAACTAGCCAGGGCACTGGCACGAACAAAAGTTCACAGACAAACAACACTCCAATGGGAGCTAGAACTACCATTTACGGATACGACACTCGCGAGCATAATTAATAATTCAACAGAGGACAGGGAAGCCAAAGACATAGCGGAGGAATACATAAAACAAATAAGCACGGACAACCTCACTATATACACAGACGGATCAAAGAACGAGAATGGGGAGGTAGGGGCAGGAGTAGTAGTACCATACCGGAACATCCAAAAGGAGTACAAAATAACAGACAATGCATCGGTATACACGGCAGAACTAGTAGGAATTATGAAAGGACTAGAAATAGCAACAGAGAACCCCCCTATAAAACTAACTATACTGACGGACTCACTATCTGCAGTACAAGCGCTAGGCAACCACTCTAAAGTGAACAGACAAGATCTGAAAGAGAAAATACTAACACTAACAACAAAACTAAAAAGTATGGGATGCCAGGTCACAATTGCATGGATACCAGCACACAGAGGAATAACTGGCAATGAGAGGGCAGACAGGGCCGCAAAACGCGGGACAAGCAGCCAGAATATAGTAAACACAGGACTCGGCATTCTGGAGGCAAAAAGCATTATCAAACAACAAGTAATCGACAAATGGAAACAACAATGGAGAGACAGCAATAAAGGACGACACGCTTACCACATGCTCAGAGAGCCAAGTATGAAAAGTCAAGTGAAAGACAACACAAAAATACCAACGTACAAGAAACTATGGAGATTGAGAATCGGGAAATGGAAAGATAAAATCACCCGACCACATTGCATTGATTGCCGGGAGGAAAACACTATAGAACACTACCTACTATCGTGCACAGCCTATGCTCAGGAACGTAGGGACCTAGTAGAATACTTCCATACAACAAACACTACGATGACGATGAAGGAATGCCTACAGGTGGAAGGCGACAAAGAAATACAAAAGATTACAAAACAATTCATTGCAAGAACAGGCAAAGAAATATAACCAACATAAAATAAAGCCAACAACAAAATAAAAATACAGTGAGGAAAAACTCGACCACACGAAAACCAGACTATAGGAAATATATAGGGGTGCGTTAAAACTCTCAAATGGTGGACAATAGAGAGACGAAACGACCCTCTCAGACGGGGGAGACAAGGAGAAGGGTGGAAATTGCCCCAACGATGGAGAAGACGATGGGAAACCTCCCTGACGATGGATAAGAGGGACGTGCAGGAAACCCCTCCGGAGTGGGAGAAGAGGAAACCTCCCTAACGATGGACAAGAGAGATGATACAATCCGACCCCTACGCTTGACAAATAACCGCTGAACAAAGACCCAAGAAAACAAGCCAAGGCGATAACAGGCGCCCCCCCCCCCCAGGGCAAGCACAAGAAAACAGATGATAAAAGACAGCCCCTCCCCACCCCCAGGGTCAGCCCCAGACAAGAAAACACCAAACGAGAGGGATGGGCAAACCGATAATGACAGCAGACACACCAGCAAAACGACAGAAGCAAAAAGGATGGCAAATAGAGGAACTCGGCCAGACATGCAGAAATAGAAGCTGACCAACGCTCAACAGACCAGAAAACCTATACCGCACTATGAACCACCACAACTATAACCAACGTCATTAAGACGGGTTGAACGAGGTGGAAAGTTTCTTTTTTTTTTCGACAAATCGGAATCGGAATCGGTTTATTCACCAGCCAGCGAACTGAGGTGAAACAAGTGTAAGTGTTTTACTAACACGATAATCAGATTTAATTTTGATATCATCAGAATAAATCTAAATTTCGCCATATTCTGAGTGTAAGCAGAACGAATGGTTATATTAAAGAACTACTTTCTTTTCACTCTGTACAAAGCCACATTCGTACATTCTCTCTCGTTTCTGTCTTTCGCGTGGCCGACACAAACCCCACACATAGCTGTTTACCTTTCACAAAGAGACACGTCAGCAACACGTGATGCATTCATCATCAAGTGCCGTGTTGTAGGCATTCATGGCGTTGTCTTGGGTGTTCTGAAATCAACTTTGCTGCCACTGTGGCAATCCATCCAGCATAATGTCTCTGGGTCTGTTACTGTCTTTTTTCCCCTCGAACTTTCCAGTTGCCACGATGTTCTTGCGTCTCTTACATGGCCGAAGACAGCTATTTCTTTTCTAGTTTCATGTCCTTATTAGTTAATCTGGCAGGGAATTCGCCTTACAAACCACATCTGCTTCTAATTTCTTCTTAATTTTGTTCATTTACAAGATTCGCTGCCATACACCCAACAACAACAAAAAAATAAAAAAATGGTTCTATATACCACTCTCTTTCATTTTCTGAAATGTGGCTTTTGTTTGTCCTATTCTGTTCATTAATCTCTTGTACATCTTCCATCTGATAACGACCACTAGGTATTTACAATTATCCACTTGGTTAAGAATTCACCTTTCTATGTCACATTTTGGTGTCACCACTTTCTTTGATCCTGGCCTAGAGGTTAGCGAATTTTCTCCGTAATCTCGTATACTCTCGTAAGTAACGTGACGACTGAGAGAATCAGCACTGGTTCGAATCGCGTCGGTAACTTATGGGGGTGTTTGAGCCGGCCGCTCAGAAAGCAATGGCAAACTACTGAGCGTAATCTGGCCAAGAAAGCAACAATCGGCTGAAAGATGATGTTGACAGCGATGTCCTGTAAAGGATATGCAAAACATTTATTTATTTACTTTCTTTTGATATCACCATTATTACTATTTTCTTGATAGAGAGACCTTTCCACTCCATATTACTACAATGTCCAACAATTGGTGTAGGTCTGTTGCATTATCTACCACCAATACTGTGTCATTAAATTGCTTAGGTTGCGATTAGTATTCGTGACCTCTTTCTGGTTTCTCATATGATAAACTCGCCCAGGGGCGCTCGCGCGCGCGGGGGAAAGAGAGAGGTCGGGCGCCACAAGTTCTGTCGTACTTTATCTGTTTTTACTTGGTCTCTTTATTTTCCCTTTTAATCGGTGGTGCAGTATTTGTTTTCATTACCTCCATTTCAAAGGTACAGAATGTAAAATACCGCAAAAGTCACCTACACACCCTCAATCATCGTTCTGTAAACACACGAACAATACAAACACAATGCTTTTAACACACAATAAAGTTTAAAAGAAAACACAACACTTAAACAGGTATGAATGTTATCACGTGGATAAGGCTTTTGATAGTGTAAGGCATGTCAACAAATTAGATATGTTTTTTTTGTTTTTTTTGGATCTACAAATTGGTGGGAAAGAGCTTAGACTTGTAAAAAACATATATAGAAAACAAAACTGTCCTATGGATTGATAATGAAAAAGGCCACTATCAGCCTATTAAGATAGACAGGGATGTGAAATGTTTTTCCCTGTACATCAGAAATGTAGAAGATATGAAAAGACTCATCATTGAAGGACGTAACATCAATAACATTAGATATGCAGTCTTGATTGTAGACATTGAACAGGACCTGCAACAATTAGTAGACAGGGTTGTTGCGAACAACTAGGATTAGAACTAAAAAGACACAGATTATTCTCGTCACTAGGAAAAAGGAAACACCATAAGTAAATAGGCGTATTCTTAAACAAGTGAGTCGGTACAATTATCTCGGAACAGTTATAATATCTGATTGGATATGCATTGAAGAGATTAGCACAAGAAAATTCACCACGGTGAATGTAACCTTTAGCAATATGAAAAACACAATGACCAATAACAAAGATATCAATTGCAATTAGAAAAAAAGCGTCTTGAAGTGCTACATAGTGTTACTTTTGTATCGAGGTGTAGAGTGGACAATGAGCAGGCTGAAAAACATCGGATGTGTGTGGAAATGTGGAGAAAAACGCAAATACCATGGGCAGAAAATAACCAGGTCCTACAAGAAAACAAAATGAAAATCGTAAATAGATTAGAGAAATTGGACGTAGACAAAATGTGTTGGGTATTTTATGAGAAAGAATTAAACATGGTAACAACTGGCAAGATCGAGGGGAACAGAACAAGGGGAATACCGAGAAGTAAATACCTGGATGGCTTGGCCACTGGGGTATGATCGAGACCAGAGCTGATCCACGACTCTAGTGATCGAGTGAAATGGCAGAAAATGATCTCCCACGCTTAGTCACATGATGGGTGAATAGATGTGTAACCACTTACATGATAATCAAAATGATGTCATCAGAATAAATCTAAAATTCACCATATTCTAAGCACAAGGATTGAAAAGTAAGATGTAATGTTGTGATGGGGACACTTCGGGGTCGTGTTTTCATGTTTTCTGTTTCATTTATCCGTTTGTGTCAGTGTTTGCGCCTATGAGTGAAAGTATCTGTCTGTGTGTCTGTCTATCTATATGTCTGGCTGTCTGTGTGTCTGTCTATCTCCATATCTGTATGCATGCTTGTATCTGGTTATTTGTCGTTGAGTTTTCTGTTTCTCTATGTGGATATACTGGTATCTATGACTGGGTATCCGCCTGTGTGTGTGTGTGTGTGTGTGTGTGTGTGTGTGTGTGTGTGTGTGTGTGTGTGTGTGTTGTTGTTGGTGGTGGTGGTGGTGGTGGTGGTGTGTGTGTGTGTTGTTGTTGTTGGTGTGTGTGTATGTATGTATGTGTGTGTGTGTTGTTGTTGTTGTTGTTGTTGGTGGTGTGTGTGTGTTGTTGTTGTTGTTGTTGGTGGTGTGTGTTGTTGGTGTGTGTGTGTGTGTGCGTGTGTGTGTGTGTGTGTGTGTGTGTGTGTGTGTGTGTGTGATATCGTTCTGAGAGATTGGCACAAAATTTAGTTGTATATGGTAGTTAGTACGGTTTGCAGGGTATCCCCTTTCAAAGGAGATGTAAGACACCAGCGTTATTCTACGGGATACTCTTGGGTGGAGTACCCGTATAGCCCAATCATGGCTACGTGAAGCCATCGAAGCAGGTTGATGAAGTGTAACAACAGCAGAAAAGTTGTTGTTGGTTATGGTCTATAATCTGTGGCGAAAGACAGATGATCTCATCAGTACGGCCACCTACTAGTACAGTCACTGTTGTCATAAGTCGGGATGCCCCACCGGCTAGATGAAAATCTTATTCACTGGCGAGCAACCCCAGATAGTCAGAAACTGACTAGGGACAAAATCTATATGGCTGAACTACAGATTAAGCCCTGAATATCCAACGTACAGCTCTAAGTGGCTCGTTACAAAATTGAAATGAACTGAGCTGAATATTCGCCAAGGACTAGGAAAGAGAAAGTTAGCTAGGGTAGATTTTTAAGTCTGAATTAAAGTTTACAGACAACTATCCTAGTACAGGTTTTTCTCCCTGACTGCTCCTTTCCTTGGTGTGTAAGTGAACCCCCACCAATGTACACAACAACACGTATGCACAATTGGAATTAAAATATAACGAGAGAACTATGAGTTACAAGACTACAACATGTATTTACTAATCATAGACATCTGATGGTCTTCAATATGGGGATGATGAAATCATATAACATATTGTGATGAGAAACATTACGTAACTTTACTTGTTACTTCATCTATCTGGAACTGTGGTCCAGATCCCCACTCTCCAGTAGACTCAAAAAAGAACAGCTTGCCGGTATTCTGACGATCCTGCCAGTCCTGACACTCCTAGTCGTCACTCGTTCTTGAGATCTACAACATAGGTGCTCCTTGTGAGAGCTTGAAAGAAAGTCAAGAATGTGTTATATCAGTTCTACATCAGCGCAATCCTAATTAAAACATATCATAACACAAACATATACAATGACCAGTCTGGCCAAGTTTATCTTCCAGCTCTACTGTGTTCACCATCCTCCTTCTCCCTACTGTCTTTAGTCTGGGACGGGCTTTTCAATTGTCTCACACGCCTGTAATGATTACATTTCTGCCGCTCCATGTCCATGTCACTAATACAGAAATTCTGTGTCGTACAGCCGCTCCGTCCAAAGTTAGTTTAGCAGCTCACAGGGTCGGTAATGGTATTATAATAATGCCTGATCATCCGGGCTTACAAGCCGGGACCAGTAGCTGTGCCAGACTTCCGTGAATTACCCTCCACCATATGATGAAAAAGGTTTAGCACCATATACCCCATAACACTTGTGGGTAATGTCTGTACCATTACACCTCTGCTACAAATGCAATCGATGGTTAGTGTGCCAATGCGCACACCATAATATACCACTTCATATTGATAGGCTTGCATATGACAAATCAATATACCAAACATGAAATACCCATAAAATAATTAAACTAGACATATTATGATACTTTAACATAATAGCATAATGCACTAGTTAGTTTGTAGGTATACGAAATTACACATACATATATCCAACATATCCGTAAACATTATATTACTTCAAGATGGACATCTAATGATACTCAACATAATAGCATCAGGCATTATTAATGAGTACTAATATTGTATAGCTACAAAATGAGATATACAACAAGTCTAATTGAAGTTACCACTTAGTTACTGCTGTTGTAAGAATTAAATAAATAGTCAGTTGACTATATTCTGTACAACAAATGCACACACCAAAACGAGACTAGTCTAGTTTAGAAAGAGATGGCAAGCATCTGCTACGACACCTCAAGTATATCTAGACAAGACCTGCCTTCCATAAGTTTCTACTTCTCAGAAGAGTAGCACTTACAGCACAATGATATTGAACACAGAACTCAGAAAGAACACTCAAGTTACCTATGACAATGATAGTTCTTGCAATAACCTAGATCAGATATAGACTGAAAATCACTAACTAAGAAATAACTTTTGTAGTGAAATCTAACATAATAATCATGCATATGACTACAGAACATTGAGATAGTTCTGAAGTCAGACTTAATCTAAAAGGAAAAGGTCTATCGTGGGTTTTTATACCTAGCCTAGCAGTAGACACTTATCTCCCAGGAATTCCATTCCTAAATTCTTCTTATCTCCTCCTGACGTTAATTGCAATTAACTCCAAGTCTGTCCAGTCATAAAATTCTTTCTGCATGCATACTAGCCTTCACACCTGTGGGTCTGACAATTATTAGCCCACTGAGTCCTATCAGTGATTTCACACCTTGCGCCTCTAGTCTCTACCAGATGGGGTCATCCATCGCGGTTGGGCGATTTCCTAGCTATTCTTATCAGGTGTCATGTCAAGGGAACAATTAGGTTCTCATGGTCAACAGCCAATTTACAACTCTGTTGGTAATCCAGGTTTGCTTGCGTCATGCCTGGTTGGTTTTAATTACTATTCAGTCCCCTGAGTCTGCCCTCCCGTCTGGTTGGATTGATAAGACTGTGAAACTGATCTGGGGGTGACCGGTACTGGTGTCAAATTAACTTCCCAAATAGAAAGCCATTCCTGGTGGTTGTTTACTTGCAGGTTTTGCAAGCTTACGTCAAGACAGTATAGCCTTGAATATAGCGAAAACAGTTTTGTTCGTCTGTTGATCCTCTACATGGCCCATCAAAAGTGAACCGAAAATTGTTCTGGGAAGTAAAGGCTGCCAATTCGTGACACTGTTCAGAAGGAAACCAATGGCAAACTGCTTTCGGCAAACCTTGTCAAGAATCCATAACAACCACGGGGGTGGTGGAAAATGTCCAATATCCTGGCTGCGAATAACGGTGACACAATGAAAGAAATTAAACGATGACTGTCAGTTGCTCTTCAAAGACTAAAACAACTGAATAGAGTGGGACAGATAGAACTACAAAAAATTGGTTGTTTAAGAGCATTCCCATTGCAGCATACGCATGTGAGACACTTACTAAACACGCCATAAAGCCACTTGAATATAAATGTAATAGATGGGTTCTAAGAATATTTTGGGTAAAAAGAACAAACGAATCTATAGTTCAAGAATATTTAAGATGGTTTGGTTTTTAAAGACGATCAAAGAAAATTGGTATTTTGGTTACCTGAAACGTGATGAAAGTTTGGAGAGAACAATAACGGAGAGGTGTATGTCTTGGAAGGCGAAGGCCTAAAAGAAGATGGATGATCTCCAGATGGTTGTATTAGACACGGGACATCGTGGTTGTGATCAAGAATGTTTTCGGTGGGTTGTTATGGGAACGAGATTCTGCAAAGGATGTGTTACTGAGTGGTAGTGTTATGTCATGTGTGTAAGCATGTGGATTTCTGGATCAACCATGAACCTGTAACACTTTCTTATATACACATATGTGGTGTGGCAACAAGCCTTAAGACAATGAATTTTCAAATTTCGCGAGTAAGGGTACGTAACTACTTCCGGTTGTGTGTATTTAAAACAAACTTTAATTACTAAAATAGTTTATGTTTACTGTGTAAAGTGAAAATAGTGCCACGTGTTAGAAGGGCCACCATCAACTTCGATACATATTTGAGAAGCCGAGTTGGGACATTTCGATATATAGCTATTACAAATTAATCAATGGTGTATTATAATGGCGGTTAGTGCTATCTGTATGGTTTAAACAATATCATCACACCATTGGCGATGTGTTAGAGATGTATGACTCTTCATCGGTCTGTGTGACGATTTTACAACCAAGCACATGTTACAGTGGGTTACACCAGGTCAAAGGTGGCGTTGTTTCGGGTTGGAAGCATAAAGATACATCTGGGAAACGTGGCTAATGGACACAACCGACAAAAGTGGGCGTGGCTTCCGGTCACACTACCTACAGCTGGGACATTACATTTGTGATTTGTTATGTATTTATCTGTTCTCTGATTGGTTGATTCAAAATGTCCCTCAGATAGAACGTTGGTCACTACAGGAGATATGACATTTGTGCTTTAATCTGTATTTATCTGTTCTCTGATTGGTTGATTCATAATGTCGCTCAGTCAGAACGTTCGTCACTACAGGTGATATGACATTTGTGATTTGATGTTAATTTCTTATCTGTTCTCTGATTGGTTGAAATAAAAATGTCCCTCAGATAGAACGTTGGTCACTACAGGAGATATGACATTTGTGATTTGGTGTTAATTTCTTATCTGTTCTCTGATTGGTTGATTCAAAATTTCCCTCAGATAGAACGTTGGTCACTACAGGAGATATGACATTTGTGATTTGGTTTTAATTGCTTATCTGTTCTCTGATTGGTTGATTCATAATGTCAGGCAGATAGAACGTTGGTCTCTAAGGGTGAAATGACATTTGTGATTTGATGTTAGTTATTTATCTGTTTTCTGATTGGTTGATTCTTATTGACAGAATGTTGTTCATTTCAGATATACACCTCTCTCACGCAGACAGTATCAAAAGTAGTCGCGCAATGAAGGCCAAGCCTTTTCTCATTTTTGCAGTCAACGAAGAAGGATGTTTTTATTCAACGGATATTAAATTCAATGGACTTTAACAAGCGTGTCTTCTGATACAGAAAATCTACTCGTATGAAACTGGTTGGCATTTGTACGACATAGACGTCGCTTTTGTACAAGGAGTTCTTACTCAAATATCTGGCCAAGGACATTAACATTATAAACCGGGCACAAGTGCATCAGACAATAAGTCGTCTGTGATATATGCAAATACATGTTTGATCAGTTGCCATATTGTCTACAACATACTCAAACAACGACACATGTTTACAAATTAACACATCTGAAAGATTTTTCATCTTACAAACTGTATTGTATGCCTGAATAACAGAAACAATTACTTCAGCCATTTTTTAAAAACTATTTAGTGTATTGAGAATGTCAGCTACGGGGAAACACACATGTCCTCTGTGTAATAAAAACTTCACACGGCCTGCTGACCTACGTCGACATGTTGGGAGTACTCATTCTACACAACATTTCACTTGTGATTTTTGCGATCGTAGTTATACGAGACATGATAATTTGGTACGTCACATAAAGACTGAGAATGAAACAGTATTCAGTGATGTGTCAACCACTCAACCATCATCTAACCGCATGTCTGCTAATAATCAACAAACCACAAGTCGCAAGAGGAGAAGAGATCCGACTACAGACGACCAATCTACTGGTAAACGTCAGAAAATATCTGAACAATCAACATGTGCCTTGTCATCTGTTGCGTTAGGTCATGGTTTGGTGACTAACAATGACAAATCAGCGACCAGTATCTTGTCGGGTAGTATGGGTGATCATGTTTCGCCTATTAACAAGACTCATCTATCATCATCTAATCACTTGGGGACTGACGCAGAACCAACAACCTCTGGTGATAACGCATCAACAGCAAGTGCCTTGTCAACAGATGTTCAGCTATCATCTGGTACCACACCAAGTGACGCACTATCAACATCAACAGATACCTTGTCGACATCTGATCAACTACGTGCCATGGCTGCAGAAGACCAGGCAGGAACATCTGGTGTTAACACATCAACACCTAGTGAATATCTTTCATTGCAGAAATTACCCCCAGATGTTAGTATTGTATATAATGACCATTGGGACACGATGAGGTCACACATGCGACACGGTCGCTATCTGTGTGAATGGACATTGTTTAACCGACCAGATAGTGATATGACGACAGATTGGAGTTCTCGTTTATTCCCGCTTTTTAATGTTCAAAACTCCCGCTTCAAAATAATCCCCAGTTTGCACATAGTCTTGAGACATCGAGAGACACAAGCCCACGGTTCTACCATGCAAGCCTCAATAACTCTTCGTTGTTCAATTTACCTTTTTTAGTGAACAATAGGTCTGATTTCGAGGCGTTTGTGTCTAAGGTGAATGCTGTTGACTTGGTGAATTCAGCGACATTAACCCGACCAGATACTAAATACTATGTTGAATCAATGCCCAGTATCACTTTTTATGTTTACAAGTTGTTAGAATTCCCTGTTGGTTGTTGTTTAGAACCAATTCCCGACTTTATCACATAAAATAAATTTATTAATACTCTTCAACTCGACTCGAATGGTATACCGTACACAAACAACTTGTGTATATTTCGCTGTATATCTGTGTTTAAATCAGGGGGAAGGGGTATTGGAGATGTTAGAAAACACACACGAACCCTGTTCAAAGAATGGTTGCGGTATAAAGGGTTGAAATCCCACAGAGATTTTACCGGGGTCAATTTAGTTGACTTACCGGAGCTGGAAGAATGTTTTAAAATACAAATAAATGTGTTTGCATTTACAGAGGAGGAACATCTAGTTCCGAAAATCAGAAGTACCAGTACACATCCAGATATATTAAATCTCCTTCTACATGAAAACCATTTCATGTATATCATTGATGTGGCCAAAGCCGCTTGGTGTTTTTCCTGTGGGAAATGCGGCAAGTTGTTTAAGATGTATAAGCGACTGACACCCCACGAACTTACGTGTAAAGGCGTAGCCACTATCGAAACATATAAAGGCGGGATTTATCACCCCAGTGAATCCATCTTGGAATTACTCTGTGACCATGGATTTGATGTGGACGCAAATTTTATTTTCCCATATAGAGCATGCTACGTCATGGAAAGTTTCTCTTCCAATACAAATTTACCAGCTGATTCAAAGTCGACGACCTTCATTGCCAGACACGTCCCCCTCTCGTGTACGGCCGCCTCTAATGTCTCTGGGTTCAACACCCCTAAATGTTTCATTACCAGAGGTGATCCACAGGTCCTCGTAAACGAAATACTGGACTGTCTCCATGAAATAGCTGCTAAGTCTTATAAGCTGTTACTAAAAAAGTTCGAGTCAGTCTTTGAAAAATTAGGTGGCCACCCAAAATTAACTGCAAGGCTCGACTCCTATTTGATGGTGCTCCCTCTATTTGGACTGAATACCGGCAAGTATGACATTAACCTTCTTAAATCTTAATTAATACGGTATTTCCTTGATCGAGAGGCTAATCCATTCAAGTTTATTGTCAAAAGAAATAATAATTTTATGTGCATAGCGACAGAAAGGTTAAAATTCCTTGACGTCTCCAACTTTCTGGTCCCGGGGGTAAGCTACGCGCAATATCTGGCCTCTTTTGGTATAGAAGAGACAAAAGGATTTTTATCCATACGAGTATCTGACAGATCTAGGAAAGTTAAATGAGACAACCTTATCACCACATCCATCGTTTTTCTCAAAGCTTAAAAACCGTAACATTTCAGAAGCAGAATACACAGTTTGTCAGAAAGCATGGACCGACAATAAGATGAGTACCTTGCGAGATTTTCTGATTTGGTACAACATCAAAGACGTGTCCTCCTTTCTAAAAGCCCTTGACAAACAAGTAGCCTTTTATGCTGATTTAAATATAGACATGTGTAAGCAGGCCATCTCTGTCCCCGGCATTACTTTACAGTACCTATTCAACACCATGAATAAAGATGTTTCTTTTGTTTTGTGTTCGAAGAAAGAGGAGAAGTTGCACAAGTTGTTACGAGACAATATAGTGGGTGGGCCGAGTATTATTTTTCATCGTTACCACGAGGCCAATCAGACGCATATCAGGGATAATAAACCGGTAAAAAGTATTAAAGGGTTTGATGCGAATGCCTTATACCTTTGGTCTCTGATGAAAGATATGCTAACAGATTTCCCCATATATCAAAGCCGCGAGGATGGTTTTAGAGCACATAGATTACACAAATACACACGTCAGAGTCGAGAGTGGTTAACCTGGGTGTCACATAATAACAACATACATTTAAAAACCCAATTCAATAGCCATGAGATGCAACTCGGCGATCGACATATTCGAGTAGATGGGTGGGATAAAAAGAATAATACAGCTTACCAATTCCATGGGTGTTTGTTCCACGGGCACCAATCTTGCCGTATAACTGCTGGGAAACGATTAATCCGGTCAATAATAAAACCGTTGGTAGAACTATACCAGAATACATGTGACATCCACGCGTATCTACAGAAAACGGTTGGGGTGACAGTTAAGGTTATTTGGGAATGTGAGTGGCAGAGACTAAAGAGGTCAAACACAACAATCAAGAGTTTCTTACGGGAAACATTTCCACCCTCACAACTTCCTTGGGGTTCTTTGAGTGAAAAACAGATCATCGAGGCTGTAAAAAGTGACACCTTTTTCGGGTTGGTTGAGTGCGATATTGAGACCCCGACTGATTTACAAGAGTCATTTGCCGAAATGCCCCCTATTTTTACGAACACGGAAGTGTCGAGAGACAATATTGGGGAATTTATGAAAGAATACGCCATAAAAAATAAACTACTGAGTACTCCACGACGGACATTGATTGGTAGTTATTTCGGGAAGAAGATTTTATTAGCCACCCCTCTTTTAAAGTGGTATCTAGCTCATGGGTTGGTCGTTACACACATCTACCAGACAATAGAGTATCGACCGGTTAGCTGTTTTAAAACATTTGGGGACACAGTGTCTAATGCCCGCCGCCAAGGGGATAAAAATCCAGCTGAGAGTATTACAGCCGACACGATGAAGTTGTTAGGTAACGCCGCTTACGGCAAAACACTAACTAATAAAACCAAACATACCGACGTCTCCTATTGCCAGGGAAAAGACACTATCAAACTACTCAATAACCACAGGTTCAAAACCATGACTGGTATTACAGATGATCTCTTCGAAGTAGAAACGTTAAAAAAGAAAACTGTCTGGGATCTACCTCTACAAATAGTTTTTTCGTTTATCAATATGCCAACTTGCGCATGTTAGAATTTTATTACGACTTTCTCGACAAATTTATCTCTAAAGACGACTATCAACTCACCGAAATGGACACTGACTCTCTATATTTGGCACTTAGCGCCGATTCTCTCTCTGAAGTAGTTAGACCACACCTACGAGAAGAATATGACAGAGTATAAAATCAGTGGTTCCCGTCTGAAACCTGCCCTGTTCATAGAACTACTACCACTACCTGTCAGGACTGTGTGGATATCAAAGCCTATGAAAAGAGAACCCCTGGTCTTTTTAAACTAGAGTACGAAGGGGGGGGGATGGTGTCATTGTGTAGTAAGACGTATATTTGTGTCGGAGATTATGATAAATCAGTACTAAAGGTCTGACCAAAAACCACAACACTCATCTAAACAAGGACACTTTTTTGAATGTTCTCACCACCCAAACACCAAGTGGGGGAACCAATATAGGCTTCAAAACACAAGACTCTGCTGTGTATACGTATCAGCAACATCGTGCATCTTTATCAGATCTGTATATAAAAAGAAAGGTTCATAGTGATAATATCTCGACTATGCCACTACTTATTTAATATGCATTGTATTGTTTGTCTATACATGGTTTAATAAAATTATTATATACCTTACTTGACTCGTTTGTTTGTTATTTTAAATGTTGTTATCGTACCTACTCTGATGAGTCACTTGATCACATCCACTCTGATGAGTCATTTGACCACACCTACTCGGACCACGGCTACTTTTTCAAAAATCCGGAGAGTTATCGCCCTTTGAGGCGTAAATCGCTTTTGCGCCTCAAAAATACGCGTGATGGAGCCCGACTTACACTACTAACGTCTCGTGTTTCATAGTTATATCAAGCAAGTTCGAGTACCGACGGCGGGCCGGATGAAATGACGTCGCGGGCCGGATCTGGCCCGCGGGCGGTAGTTTGGTGACCCCCTGGTCTAGAGGTTGGGGTGTCTCAGTCATGAAGTATCAAACTGTCTTCTGTGGGAAGGATGTCGCTGATCGGGTGGGTAGGTTCTAATACATTTATCGATATTGTCTAGAGTTCGCGTCGTTGTATAGTAATAGTAGTAGAGTCGTTCGTAGTAATATTAGTCATCATAGTCAAGAGAGATGTTGCCTGGCATGGGCGATCATACCTCGCCACTTATTTCGATCTCCGAGGGTATGGTTCAGTAATACAAATAGTAATAATATTTGTAATAGTAGTAGCAATAACAGCAACGGTACTAGTCATCTTCATCATCATCACGTGTCTTACCAACTGGCGTACCACCCACATATTGCGATCTCCAACAGCATTGAGCAATTCCGGGGTTGACTCACGCTACAGAAATACCCCATTAAAGTCATTATCTTCATGCAATGGTGGCAGTCGTAGCACCAATAGTACAAGTAGTAATAGTCATCAACATCAGCAAGAGACTTATCACCTGGCGTAGGCGAGTATGATACTCCACAAATTATAATCTCCGATGGTATAGAGGAGTATTACAAGTAGTAATAATATTGGTAATAGTAGTAGTAGTAGTAGTAGTAGTAGTAGTAGTAGTAGTAGTAGTAGTAGTAGTAGTAGTAGTAGTAGTAGTAGTAGTAGTAGTAGTAGTAGTAGTAGTAGTAGTTGTTGTTGTTGTAGTAGTAGTAGTAGTAGTAGTAGTAGTAGTAGTAGTAGTAGTAGTAGTAGTAGTAGTAGTAGTAGTAGTAGTAGTAGTAGTGGTGGTGGTAGTAATAGTAGGAGTAGTAGAATAGCGAGGGTGCTTGTTGTTCCACTAAGTATTTGTATATCGTATGTAGTATAAAGCTAGTTTGTGTTGTATGCCATGTACGGTGTTACTGAAATATCTGTATTGTGTAGTTCCAAGAGGTGATGACGTCATAACCTACCACTCTATCATCTTATTGATAGTGCCTTCATTGCCGCAAAAAGGCTTATTGTGAGATATCGATTAGTTCTCTAAGCGACAGCATCTGGGGTGCATGACCATTAGAAGCAAACAACGATACGACAATTAAAAGACAACTACAAAGCCAAATGGCGTTGAATATAGCGTAATATACAAAACTTATGAGATTATCGACTGTCCGTTCCACCACGGTCGACACATAGACGCTCACTAAGGCCTCAAATTACTCATTTAAATACACATACATGATAATAATTCGCATACACAAACAATGAAAACTGACAAAAAAACAATGAAACATGATATAAACAATGAAAAAATGACATAAACGTCAAAATGTAACACATACAACTAAATCGACAACTACTCAAAAATAAAATGACCCGACAAACTTACACAAGCAATGAAAATTGGCACAACACACTGACGCAAACAAAAGAAAACACCAAAAATGTAACAAACACGTACACAAAAAGAAATCGACAACAAACCGACACAACGACAAGCCGACGAAAAAAAAAAATGAACACTGAAACAACTAATGAAAAATAACATAAAAACTGAAAACTTACACAAACACTGAACAAAGCACCAGAATAAGACATGACATCCAAACTGTAACACATACAAAGAAATCGGCAACTACTCAATAATAAAATGACACGACAAAATGACACAAACAATGAAAAATGACACAGCCACTGAAAAATTACACAACGACAAACTGGCACAACGACAAACTGACACAACCAAAGAAACCAAAAGATACAAATGTTAACGTCAAAATGTAACAGACAACAACTGAAATTGACACAAGCAAGAAAAAATAAGAAAATAATGACAGGACAAAATTTCACAATGAAAACTGATACAACAACACACTGACGCAAAAAAAAAACAAAAAAGCAAAAGAAACAAATGTTAACGTCAAAATGTAACAAACACGTACACAAAAAAGAAATCGACAACAAGCTGACAGAAAGAGAAACTGACACACACAAAAATGAAAACTGAAACAACCAATGAAAATTGCCGATTAAACACTGAAAACTGACACAAACACTGAACAAGGCACCCAAAGAAAACTAAAACATCCAAAATGTAACACACACAAAAATCGGCAACTACTCAACAAATAAAACTACACAACAAAATAACACAAACAATGAAAGAAAAATTATACACCCACTGAAAATGACACAACGACAAACTGACACAACGACAAACTGACACAAGCAAAGAAACCAAAAGATACAAATGTCAACGTCAAAATGTAACAGACAACTGATAATGACACAACGGCAAAATGACCCAAAGAAGGAAAACTGAACCAACCAATAAAAACTGCCAACATAAACACTGAAAACCTGACACAAAGACAAACTGAGACAACCAAAGAAAACAAGCACATCCAACTGTAAACGTCAAAATGTAACACACAAAAGGAAACAAACAACAACCGAAAAAGACACGACCACTGAAAACGACAAATATTGAGGCTATCAAAGAAGCCACACAGCCAATCACACGGACACGAAGACTGAAAACTGAAACGACCAGTGACAACTTCTGACACAACCAAGAAAAACAAAGACATCCAAATATAAACGTCAAAGTAAATACGTAACAGACAACCACTGAAAATGATACAACAAGAAAATGATACAACGGCAAAATGACTCAAACAAAGAAAACTGACACAACCAGTGACAACCGACACAACAGACTGACAAAAACGAAGAAACCAACACATGTCGACTTGCCCTATCAACTCACCCACTTACGCGCATAACTTGACCACTTTCCATAACATCAGTCCCACTTACTGTAACAACATCCCCAATGGCTCTCACAGCATGTCGACTTGCCCTATCAATACCTACTTGCCCTAACAACTGTCCACTTTCTCACATAACCTACCCACTTGCAATGTCAACCTGTCAACTACCTCTTACAAACTTGTCCACTGGCTCATACAACTTGTCGAATTGCCCTGACAACTTACCCTACTTACATTCACAACTTGGACACTTGCCCTAACAACCCCCCCCCCCCCCCCATTTTTCCCTAACAACTTGTCTACTAGCTCTCGCATCTTGTCGACTTGCCTTATCAACTTGCACACTTAACATAACAACTTCCCCACTAATTCTCACAGCTTGTCGTCTTGCCCGACCAAATTGCCCACTGAGCCTAACATCTTCCCCACTTGCACTTACACATTGCCGAATTGACCTACCAACTTGTCTACTGGACCTAACAACACACCATTTGCCCTAACAACTTGGTAACTAGATGTAACATTTTGTGAACTCAAATGGGGAGGTTGTTAGGACCTATGGGTAGGTAGAAAGGGTAAGTCGACAATATGAGAGTGTCAGTGGACAAGTTGTTAGGAAAATTGGCCAGTTGTTACGGTAAGTGTGTGAGTTGATGTTACAGGTCAACAAATTGTAATAGCAAGTGGACAAATTGTTAGAGCCAGCGGGCAAGTTTGTAAGAACAAGAGGGGAAGTTTGAAGTCGAGTGGGCAAGTTGTTAGGGTACTTCGACAAAGTTGTGAGAGCAAGTGGGCAAATTGTGAGAACCAGCAGGTACGTTTGTAAGAGCAAGTGGCCAAGTTGTGAACGTAAGTGAATAAGTTGTTAGGGCAATTCGACAAGTTCTGAGCGCCAGTGGATAAGTTTGTAAGATGTAGTTGAAAAGTTGAGAATGCAAGTGGGAAAGTTAAGGTAAGTGTGTCAGTTGATAGGCCAAGTCGACAAGATACGAGAGCTAGTAGACAAATTGTTGGGGCAAATACGGGAGTTGTTAGGGCTAGTGGGGAAGTTGATAGGACAATTCCACAAGTCGTGAGAGGCTATGGGGAAGTTGATTGGTCCGGTGGGCAAGTTGAAAGGACTAGATGTGAGTGTTAGTGGGGAAGTTGATATGCTAAGTGTGCAAGTTTCTAGGGCAAGTCGACAAGATGCGATATCTAGTTACCAAGTAGTTAGGGCAAATGGTGTTTTGTTAGGTCCAGTAGACAAGTTGGTAGGTCAATTCGACAAGTTGTGTGAGCAAGTGGGGAAGATGTTAGATTCAGTGGGCAATTTGGTCGGGCAAGTCGACAAGCTGTGAGAATTAGAGGGGAAGTTGTTATGTTAAGTGTGCAAGTTGATAAGGCAAGTCGACAAGATGCGAGAGCTATTAGACAAGTTGTTAGGGCAAAATGGGGGGGGGGGGGTTTGTTAGGGCAAGTGACCAAGTTGTGAATGTAAGTAGGGTAAGTTGTCAGAGCAATTCGACAAGTTGTATGAGCCAGTGGACAAGTTTGTAAGAGGTAGTTGACAGGTTGACATTGCAAGTGGGTAAGTTATGTGAGAAAGTGGACAGTTGTTAGGGCAAGTAGGTATTGATAGGGCAAGTCGACATGCTGTGAGAGCCATTGGGGATGTTGTTACAGTAAGTGGGACTGATGTTATGGAAAGTGGTCTAGTTATGCGCGTAAGTGGGTGAGTTGATAGAGCAAGTCGACATGTGTTGGTTTCTTTGTTTGTGTCAGTCTGTTGTGCCGGTTGTCACTGGTTGTGTCAGTTTTCTTTGTTTGGGCCATTTTGCCGTTGTATCATTTTCTTGTTGTATCATTTTCAGTGGTTATCTGTTACATATTTACTTTGACGTTTATATTTGGATGTCTTTGTTTTTCTTGGTTGTGTCAGAAGTTGTCACTGGTCGTTTCAGTTTTCAGTCTTCGTGTCCGTGTGATTGGCTGTGTGGCTTCTTTGATAGCCTCAATATTTGTCGTTTTCAGTGGTCGTGTCTTTTTCGGTTGTTGTTTGTTTCCTTTTGTGTGTTACATTTTGACGTTTACAGTTGGATGTCTTGTTTTCTTTGGTTGTCTCAGTTTGTCTTTGTGTCAGGTTTTCAGTGTTTATGTTGGCAGTTTTTATTGATTGTTTCAGTTTTCCTTCTTTGGATCATTTTGCCGTTGTGTCATTTTCAGTTGTCTGTTACATTTTGACGTTGACATTTGTATCTTTTGGTTTCTTTGCTTGTGTCAGTTTGTCGTTGTGTCAGTTTGTCGTTGTGTCATTTTCAGGGGGTGTATAATGTTTTTTTCATTGTTTGTGTTATTTTGTCGTGTAGTTTTATTTGTTGAGTAGTTGCCTATTTCTTTGTATGTGTTACATTTTGGATGTTTTGGTTTTCTTTAGCTGCCTTGTTCAGTGTTTGTGTCAGTTTTCAGTGTTTAGTCAGCAATTTTCATTGGTTGTTTCAGTCTTCATTTTTGTGTGTGTCAGTTTCTCTTTGTGTCAGCTTGTTGTCGATGTCTTTTTTGTGTGTGCGTATTTGTTACATTTTGACGTTAACATTTGTTTCTTTCCCTTTTCTTTTTTTTTTTTGCATCAGTGTGTTGTTGTATCAGTTTTCATTGTTTGTATAATTTTGTCGTGTCATTTTTTTTATTGCTTGTGTCATTTTCAGTTGTTGTCTGTTACATTTTGACGTTAACATTTGTATATTTTGGTTTCTTTGGTTGTGTCAGTTTGTCGTTGTGCCAGTTTGTCGTTGTGTAATTTTTCAGTGGCTGTGTCATTTTTCATTGTTTGTGTCATTTTGTCGTGTCATTTTATTATTGAGTAGTTGCCGATTTCTTTGTATGTGTTACAGTTTGGATGTCATGTCTTATTCTGGTGCTTTGTTCAGTGTTTGTGTCAGTTTTCAGTTTTTATGTTATTTTTCATTAGTTGTTTCAGTGTTCATTTTTTTTTTTTTTTTGGCGTCGGCTTGTCTTTGTGTCGGTTTGTTGTCGATTTCTTTTTGTGTACGTGTTTGTTACATTTTTGGTGTTTTCTTTTGTTTGCGTCAGTGTGTTGTTGTGCTAGTTTTCATTGCTTGTATAATTATGTCGTGTCATTTTATTTTTCAGTAGTTGACGATTTATTTGTATGTGTTACATTTTGACGTTTATGACATTTTTTTCATTGTTTATGTCATGTTTCATTGTTTTTTGTCAGTTTTCATTGTTTGGGTAGGCGATTTATTTTCATGTATGTGTTTTTCAATGAGTAATTTGAGGCCTTAGTGAGCGCCTATGTGTCGACCGTGGTGGAACGGACATTCGATGATCTCATAAGTTTTGTATATTACGCTATATTCAACGCCCTTTGGCTTTGTAGTTGTCTTTTAATTGTCGTATCGTTGCTTGCTCCTAATGGTCATGCACCCCAGATGCTGTCGCTTTGAGAAATGATCGATATATCACAATGAGCCTTTTTTGCGGCAATGAAGGCACTATCAATAAGATGATAGAGTGGTAGGTTATGACGTCATTACCTCTTGGAACAACAAAATACAGATATTTCAGTAACACCTTACATAGCATACAACACAAACTAGATTTATACTACATACGTGTCAGGATCTCCATAGCCTGTAGGTGAAAGGCAACTTACGACAGTAAACCCAACGGCAGCAAGGTGTCACCGAGTGCAGGCTAGCCGCGTCGCAATTGACGCCCAGTGGTCATCGTGATAGACGGGACGCACTAGTGGTGAGAAGGCAAGGTCTGACCAAGAATACCTGTGTCCGGCAGACGGGTTCAGGACAGCGAGACAGGACTGACAGAGAGAGTTGTGCTTGTATTCTATGACTGGTGTGAGATAGCGTGGCTGACTAGTAGAGTGTAGTGTGGTTAAGCTGCGACAGAGAGAGAGACAGAGACATGTTGTATTAATATAAGATGTGTAATGTATATACTTCGTGTTGTGATAATGTACGCGTTGCGCAGAGTTAAGCGTGCAACTATTCACGAATGTACTTAATGTAAATAGTTTACGTGAATAAAAGGTTTACTTCAAGTGGCCGTGTGTGAGAGTCCAATCATTGAGAGTGTATGATTGTTTCATCCCTTGTTCTGAGAGAGCGAGCCAAATGTCCATATAATTTAAGACCATGACATAGGATATACAAATACTTAGTGAAACAACAAGCACCCTCGCTATTCTACTACTCCTACTATTACTACTACTACCACCACCACCACCACCACCACCACCACCACCACCACCACCAACATTACTACTACTACTACTACTACGACTACTACTAATACTACTACTACAACTACTACTACTACTACTACTACTACTACTACTACTACTACTACTACTACTACTACTACTACGAATCACTGTTCTCCAGACAAGCAAGTGAAAAAAGATTTTGTCACTTCCCTTTGCTGAAACATGAAACCATTTCTGGTGAAATGACTGAAAAATACAAACCCCAATTAGATGCATTGATTGAAGAATTTGGATGGAGATTCCAAGATTTCAAGAAATTAGAGCCATAGTTCAATATTCTCAGTTCACCTTTTAGTGCAGAAACTGATACAGCCACAGAGGAAATACAGTTGGAGCTGCTTGACTTACAAGCAGATCATGACCTGAAAGAGAAATTAAAGACAGATGGTTTGCTGGATTTCTATGGATCTTTATTACAAGTATCATTTCCCAACTTGAAAAACTTTGCAGCTAAACTGTTATCGTTATTTGGATCAATATACATTTGCGAACAAGCATTCTCTTGCTTGAAGATCAACAAATCTAAGAATAGGTCGTTATTGTCGGACTGCAACTTGCATGCTGTCATGCGAATTTCAACAAGTAAACTTGCTCCAGATTTCAAGAATATTGTCAAAAATTGCAAGCAGTTACATACATCTCGTTAGAAATCAACAATTATAGTGACAGTGTAGTCGCTCTGTGTCTAAATGAAAGCCATTGATAAATAATAAAGAATATTTGTTATAATAACAAGTTGTAAAATCGTGTTAACAAATTAGTAAATGTTTGTGTCCATATTGTCAAATATAATGTATAAGTGTATAAGAAAAATAAAATTGCAATAATTAGTTATTTATACTGCTTAATAACCTATAAATAATTAATAATTACTTATTGTTATAGGTTGCAGTAAACAAAATGTGTGTGCGTGCGTGCGTGCGTGCGTGTGTGTGTGTGTGTGTGTGTGTGCGTGTGTGTGTGTGTGTGTGTGCGCGCGCGGCCCTCCGCAAGAAATGTTTGCCCACCCCTGTGTTAGTGTATTATCAGAGTAAGGACAGAGATCGGGTTGCTGTGGAACTACAAACAGAACTAAATCGCATAAGCACTTGGTGTGTGGAATCTGGGGCAATGATAAACCCAACGAAGGCAATAGTGACATGGTTCTCTTTGAATAACCATATTGTCAACACTCCAACACCAATTGTAAATCTGTGTTCAGAGACAGTGGAAAGAACTCAGGCCATGAACTACCCGGGGATACGCTTTTGATCGAAGCCTTGCTTATCATGAGAACATAGACCGGGTGATAACAAAGGCCAAGCAAGGTTTGGCTGCTTTGTGGGTGATGGCGGCGGCAAACTGTGAGCAGCACCATCTTTCACTTCTATACGAGGGTCTTGTCATATCTGTGTTTGAGTATGCGATGGCGATCCTGACTCTCAGCCTTAAGCAGATGGAAAGGATAGAAATGATACAGGACGGAGCTATGCGTATTATTCTTGGATGTACAAGAGATGCAGCATGCAGGATGATGCGATGTCTTCTTGATTTTCCAACCATTGGAGACAGATTACAAATTTGCAGAGCACGGGCTACCTGAGAGTCAATTCAAACACACAACATCCACTGCATTGTGAAATTAAGAAGGCAAAGGGCAGCAGGTTAAAAAAAAAAAGGAAGGTTGTGGATGGGAAGATATGTTTCAACAGGTGTGTTCTCTTGGAGGCCTTAGAACCTGGTGAAGAGTGAGTACAAGTGCCAATAGATTTCTGTACGTCCTTTTCAGTTTGCACCCAACTAAACAGAACATGCACACACAAAATTCCGGCTGCTGTGGAGGTGGAAGTACAAGCATTGATTTTCGAGAATTCGTTAGACGGCGATACTGTCATTTACACAGATGGGTCAGTCGTTCGACGAGTGAGAAAGAAGTTCATGGGTTTTTATGACTCAGGACGGAGGGAGAATTGTGAAGGAAGATTCTGGTGCTTTTGCTTTGACCACAAGTAGCCTGACTATGGAAGTCATGGCAGTAAGTAAAGCAGTAAAATGGCCCGAGACACAGACATTCACTAGGGCATGTTTCCTTAGCGACTCAATGAGCATGCTCACGAAGATAGAAATTGGGTGGATCTGAAGAGAGTAGTTGCTGTCTCTGGAGCGGTCTCGGCTGACAAAGATTAGGTTCATTTTCGTGTCAGGGCATGCGGGTGTACAAGGAAATGAGCGGGTTGACAAGCTCGCAGGTAATGCTACTGTGGAGGGCGGACGCGCCATGGATCAGGCTGACATTTTGAATGCTTTAAGGGAAGAAAGTCGTTCGCAAGAACCAAGTGATGACTGTGAATCTACAACCATGGTCAGGTTGCGAGAACAGCAAATTAAAAGAGGTGTGACCATTCACGAACACTACGCAGGGAGCCAAAGACGATTATTAAACAAATACAGAACTCGTGTTGTCAGCCGCTACATGCTGCGGGATTTACCGAGGAATGGATCCGAGCACTTATGTACTGAATGGTTCAATGTGCAACGAGGATGATCTTTCGACTAACTAACTAAGTAAAGTTCAGTCTGACAGACCTCGGCATACATTTATATACGGTTTCCGTTCTCTTGAGAAATTCCATCCAAGTTAACGGGCTCTACGTACCCGAGGGTAGGATT
>OY992882.1:39183988-39233988 GCA_963921405.1 Cepaea hortensis
CCTCCCGACTATTTTAAGTATGTCTACTAAATGATGGCATGGGTGTAGCAAGATGACATCACATTCAAGTAAAATAAATTATGGCATGGATGTAGCAAGATGACATCATGTTCAAGTAAAATAAATTATGGCATGGATGTAGCAAGATGACATCACGTTCAAGTAAAATAAATTATGGCATGGATGTAGCAAGATGACATCACATTCAAGTAAACTAAATGATGGCATGGATGTAGCAAGCTGACATCACATTCAAGTAAAATAAATTATGGCATGGATGTAGCAAGATGACATCACGTTCAAGTAAAATAAATTATGGCATGGATGTAGCAAGATGACATCACGTTCAAGTAAAATAAATTATGGCATGGATGTAGCAAGATGACATCACATTCAAGTAAACTAAATGCTGGCATGGATGTAGCAAGTTGACATCACATTCAAGTAAACTAAATCATGGCGTGGAAGTAGAAAGCTGACATCGCAATAAAGTAAACCGAACAATGCAAGTGAAAACATACATCAGAACAGACAATAAGCAAGATAATTTATAATACAGCTGGCCTGAAAGTTTATGACCCAGGAAATGAGAAGTGATTTTTTCACCGATAAATATTACTTTCAAACGTAATCGAGAGTATGCACATCTAGATTTTAACAAATGTGCTCAAAACAATTATCAGAATTAATCACATTACAAAGACCATAAATATCTCTGGAGCACCATATAGGCGCGAAAATTGTATACTTGATCAACCATCTGACAAGGACATATCTGCCTTTGAATAAAAAATGTTATAGACGAGTATTAAAACGTTAATTGACGGAAAGTTGAAGAAACAGATCTATGGAACAAAAACTCAGAATTGGCGTACAGTGGTCATTAAGACACACAAATAACACTATATGATGAAAATGAAATGTATGTCTGCGCGCGTGTGTGTGTGTGTGTGTGTGTGTGTGTGTGTGTGTGTGTGTCAGCTTGTATAAGTATGGATGTATGCACGTTTGCACCTCTATACGTATGCTTGTCTGTCTATCTGTCTATGTACACAACGGAATTACGCATTCAGTCGTAAAGGTAGGTATGTGTGCGTAGATGCGTAAGTGTGTGTTGGTATTATCTATCTGCCTTGCTGCCAGCGTTACGTGAGTGCATGCATGCGTGTTTGAGTGTGTGTGTGTGTGTGTGTGCGCGCGCGCGCGCGAGCACATATGTATGTACCAACGTACGTACGTTTTTGTATATCGTAACCACATTATTCATCTTTGGCTTCAGTTTTCTTCTTTGTATATTTCCCTTATATTCGACTATTTTGTTTGTGCAGTGAGTTTCGATGAAATAACTTTCTAATGATTTCGTTGTCAGGTTTTCTCAAGAGATGTTCTTTCCAGCGATCGTATTTGCCTCATATCTCGATTTTCGGGAATCTGTTTAGTTCTCTCGATTCTCTCCTCCTGATCGATTCTGCCATATGTGTTGTGTGGGGAAGGATGGCTTAATATTAACTAACACAAACAGAATCTAACGCCCTCCTTTACGCATACATAATGTATTATATTTTTTAAACATGTCGAAATTTTAAAGAAACTAATATTTGGGTCAGTTATTACAGTGGGCACGTTTGGTATTTACCATAAAGCCATGAATCGATTCAGATTTAAATAATCGGGGAATAATTCCATTACCTAAATCCCCCAATAAAAGCCTTTGTATACTAAAATAAATCTGACATGAAAAGAACAAGCGAACCGCAGAGTGGCAGTAGCTTAGATTAAAATTACTTAGGTTGTGATTTTCACCTGGCACTCCAAGGGATCAAGAAATACTAAAGAAAACATATCAGTTGAACGGCAGCCTGCACACCCTCAGTGGGACTAACAACACAATCGACATCTGAGTTCATTGCTCTACTTTTAAAGATATAGTCCATCAATAAGGCAGAGTAGAGTGCTTCCTGGTCGATGCGATCTCATTGCCCTCACAACAGCCTACAATGTGAACGCTTTTATCAGTCTTGTTTGTTTTACATTTCACAGTGTTGAATGCAAACTGATGTGCTGTGATCTTTGCCAGCTTCGTGCGTAACTAAAAAAGGTTAGCTGCATATCCTTTACAGGAAGTCGCAGTCAAACCCGACATTTTCTTTTCAGTTTTGGTCTTTTGTGAGTTCTTGGTAAATTTACGTTCAGTAGTTTGTCGTTGTTTTCTGAACGATCGACTCTCATACTGTTGTATAAAAACCAACGCAATGTGGTCTGCTGCCAAATCGCCCGCAGCTGTGTTTCGAACACGGTAAGTGGTATTACGAATTGCGTCAGTAACCTTTACGTCAAAGAGCCGGAATAACTCAGCAACGATTAGAGCTTCTGAACAGGTGTTCACCTCACTTCAGGTTTTCATTAATGCATTTCAGGTGTGCTCTTAAACTGTTAATGGACTCATGGATCTAGTGATCTTTGATGAACATTAGGCAACGTCGGTTATATATGAATAAAAATAACATAGATTATTTCAATACGAATACTTGAAAGAATTTTGTTATTAGAAATTTTCACTCCATCTGTAAGTGACGTGGCATAGTGTCTTCTTGTCTACAGTGTGGTCATGATTCAGTCCCCTACATTCATCATTCTCATCCTCGTGACACTGAGATCGATCCAGTCCAGTAAACTGGGCTAAACATTCAATCAGAAATGTTAGAGAATTGCTTGGGAAAGGAAAGGCAGAGATAGTATGTAAGGCGATTTGAAACTATTTTCAATTGCGTATCAAAAATCATAGCAGTGGGTCTCACTGAAAGGTACGAGAACTTGCTTTTAAACTTCAGGTACGCTGCTTGTGAGGTAGTGTATTCAATCCCCACACCGACATTAAATATGATTTGAATGTTGACTTCTCGTTCAGAAAACAATGGCAAATTAGTGAACTTAAAATCACATAGAAAATCAACTTTGGTTCATCGCAAGTTCCTACAAAGGACATGCACAACTTATTTTTTACAATTAAAAAAAAACATGCAAATACGCAGACAAATGCAAAGACATGATTTCCACACACGGGTCTGGAAATAGCTGTCTGCTTCAAGCGTTTGATATACAACATAACATGAGCACTATATTCACGATGTTAACTAACACTCATTCAAATGCGTTTCGCCTGCTACAATAGTCTTCCGTACTGACGTGGTCTATTAACTGTTGCAGGACGGCGTATTTATAAACTGATTCAGTGTCGAAGGATAGTATATCGCCAAACATGACTTCTTATTTGGACAGAAGAACGATGTATCGCCATACTAGGGTTGTCATGTTGTTTGTTTCGTTTCGCCGTATCTTCCGCAAATTTAATGTTCAGTGATTGGAAATTTACATTATAATACGTCTTCATTTTATTGTGCATAATGAGTGGTAGAAACCTACTTTTTTTGTTCGGCACTGAATCAGTTAAGAGGCTGTGACCATAAATTGTTCCTTAGTTTCTTGATTTCTGAGATATGCAACATTGAACTGATTCCCATGTTTAAAAGATGCTATAAATCTCTTGTGTATCAACATAATTTTACTTATTAGCAAATTGTGATCTGAATCTACATCGACAACACTAAAATCGTGTACGTCCTGAAGAGATTATCTAAATGCAGGCATAATCAATATTTTCAATATTTTCTGTCTTGTTGTTTGGTAATACGCACGTTGCTTTATGTATTCTTTTATTGTAATTAAAAAAAAAAAAAAAAAAACACTTCCCTCGTTAATTCACTTCGCAAATATTGGTGACCAAACACATATATTCATTAAGTGAATATATTTCTGAAATAAAGTGCATGAAAATGAACACATAAGTTGAAGGAGCTACAATCTCATGATACGTGACTATACTATTACAGGGATGTAAGCTGGAGAGTGTTTTCTTCCTCTTTGAAGTGCGACTCCATGGATGGCTACTTTATCCTGGATTGTTGTGCCATCATAAAGGGAGGGAGCCTTCAGAGTGTCATTAAAATCAGATGGGTTCTCATGTCGGCATTCATACGTTGACACTCTGTAATCAAATGGGACAGTAAATCCCAACAACAGACACCCTAGTGAAGATCCTCGCCTAGGAGGATACGGCTTTTAATCTTTGCTCTCGACGTCTGTGAAGACAGCTCCTACTGCAATGGTTCAACGTATTTCTTCTGAAACACCACCCTCATTTTATATGGCATATTATAGTATTCATTCGCATTCGTTCTAGCATCTGTATTCGTTGTAGCACTCCGTGTGTAATTGCCGCGCGCGCACATACAGATACACACACGTGAACACACACACACACGCACACACACAAACACAAACACACACACACACACACATGAGAACGCAAAAACACACACCATATTTTATATGCAAAATAATCCCTGATCAAAAGTGAATGACGAGAGAAATCTTATCCTTACTGACATAATTTCTGACCAGGAGTAGTAACTTAAATTTACATTCATAGCAGTGATATTTGTTTTCGCATATTTTATTTACAGGACATCGCTGTCAACCCCAGCATTTTACCGATGTTGTTGATTTCTTGGCAAGATTACGCTCAGTAGTTTGCCAGTGCTATCTGAGCGACCAGCTCACATACCGCCGTAAGTAACCAACGTGACAAGATCCGCTACCGAATCTCGCGCAGTTGCGTTACTCTACATGGATTTGCTGGATTACGGAGAAAGTCGTAAACTCCTTAGCCAAGGAGACCGGCAGCGGTGCTATAATACAATAATAACCATATATAATAAAAACATATAATAAATATTCTTACTGATATTTAAATGGGGGATGAGTGGTCTCGAGGTATGGTGTCCGCCTCGAGTGCTAGAGGTCCTGTGTTCAGGCCCCGGTGAGGACCGGGATCTATTTTAAAAATCCACGTGGATTTCCAGTAATAAAATTTCCCCTGGTCTCTGGGTAGTGAGATCGGACGCCCGTGTGTGTTGTTGCGCACGTAAAATATTCCTTGGCAGTTGGAAATCGAAAAAGAGAAGCCTAACGGCGCTGCCCGGGCAAAATTTCGAGTTAAAAATCTACCCAAAGAATTTCAGGATCCTCGCTGATGCAACGGAGTTCGTGCATTGAGCTGAGTTTCTCCAGACTCAGGTTTGAGTTAGGAGGAAAACGGAGCACTTATGGGTTAAACCGTGTGCCGTGATGTTGATCCAACGACTAAACTAAAACTACACCTGATATTTAGAAGACGAACACATTTTAACAATTCAACTCGAAGAACTTTAAAAGCAGATTATACGTAAAATCCACGCTTACTTGCACATACAGACTTTGCTCTTTGATATTTCAATATCAGCAGCATCGTCAACCATCAGTTTTTTTTTTTTTTTTTTTTTTTTTTGGGGGGGGGGGGGGGGGGGGGTCTGTCGTTGACATTTAAAAAATATGTAACATGTTTTTCCTTTGATTTTTAAGAAGGTGTTCAAGTGTGAATTGACTGTCATAAATGGAAATTCACTTTCAGTTGTGTGAAGTATTCACGTCTGAACTCTTGGTGGGACAATGGCTCTCAAAAGATACCTTCTTGTAATGATGGTTATGTCTGTTTTTCTATGGACTGCATGGAGTGGAACTCTGCCGAGATCGGTTCGATCGGTAAGCACAACACACACGTTAACTTATATTAGTGATTTCTTGGTTACCATTGTTCGTTAACATAGTTGCAGCTAACATGTAACATGTGTTCGTTAACATAGTTGCAGCTAACATGTAACATGTGTTCGTTAACATAGTTGCAGCTAACATGTAACATGTGTTCGTTAACATAGTTCCAGTTAACATGTAACGTGTGTTCGTTAACATAGTTGCAGTTAACATGTAACATGTGTTCGTTAACATAGTTGCAGCTAACATGTAACATGTGTTCGTTAACATAGTTCCAGCTAACATGTAACATGTGTTCGTTAACATAGTTCCAGCTAACATGTAACATGTGTTCGTTAACATAGTTGCAGTTAACATGTAACATGTGTTCGTTAACATAGTTGCAGTTAACATGTAACATGTGTTCGTTAACATAGTTGCAGCTAACATGTAACATGTGTTCGTTAACATAGTTGCAGCTAACATGTAACATGCCGGTCTCCGTGACGAAGGCGTTACGGAAGCAGTTCGTGATCCCACATACCCACGTTCGAAATACATCTGCTCGCGATTTGGCTCAGACCGCATTGCGCTGGGGATTTTTTACGAAATGATATGGTGCCGGTCGTTCCGAAAACAATGGCAAATTACTGAACGTAAACTTTTCAAGACATCAACAACAGCAAACATGCTGGTGCTGACTGCAAATGTCCTGTAAGGGATATGCAACTAACAATTTTTGTTTCAATATGTAACATGTTTGGAGAGAACAATAATGGAGGGGTATATGCCTGGGAAGAGAGGAAGAGGAAGGCCAAAGAGAAGATGAGTGCAGGATGTGGCGGATCATCTCCAGATGGGTGTATCGGACGCGGGCCATCTTGCTTGTGATCGAGAAGTTTTCCGGAAGGTTGTTCTTGGAGCGAGGTTCTGCAAAAGACATGCTACTGAATGAATGAATGAACATGTTTTCGTTAATTTAGTTGCAGCTAACATGTAACTTGTGCTCGTTAACTTAGTTACAGCTAACATGACACATTATCACCATCTGCCTTACTAACTAGAGAAAGGGTTCAAACCTTTGTAAGATCTCCGTCCTTGGTGTTCTTGATTAATGCCGATAATGATATTATCCCACGCCACAGTCGCAGTCCATCCAGCATACTGATTCTCGATCTGTATCGGCCCCGTTTTCCACAGATCGTTCCGGTCGTCGCGATGTTTTCAATGATCATCTTCTCATTATGTGATCAAGGCATGATGTCTCTTTCTTATATGTCTCAATGGGACGCAGAGGTGTTTCCAAGGCACCAGGGCCGGGTTATATACTGGCCAAGACCTATTGACGCGTCCTCGTCGAGCGTCCTGGGCAACAGGTCTCTTTGGGGTCCTGGCTAAGGTCAATAGGATCGCCGATTCCTCAGAAGTCAGAGAGTGTCTGCCTGTACGGCGAGGAACCACCAGTCTGCACACCAATAAGCCAGACATGGGACAACGGATACTCATGCAAACCTCAGGTCCTGTATGACATCACGCTGATGTTGGACAACAGGATGTCTTCATCCGACATACAGGACTTCGCGTTGGAGCTCAAGCCAATGAACACAAGCAAGCAAGCATATGTCTCAATAATGTTCTACTTTTATTAGCTTTTCCAAGCAATCATTATTAGTTACTCTGCCAGTTTACACCAGAACCTCGTATTCTGGTCTATCTTTGATGGTGCCCATGATTACTTTGCCATGGAGAGAGAAGAAATCCGGTGACAGAACACATCTGTGTCTCACCCCCTGCTTTATTTGTTTATAATTTCTCATTTTAATTGATACTACTTGTTTCCATTAAATACTTTTTCTTTCTTATTCTGAGAATTATCTCATAAATTGTAGTACCTTCCAACATTTTAATAATTTCATTTTATTTCATTTATCAAATGCCTTGCATATTTTATGAAGAAAACTATATCTCTTGATGTGTATCTTTTGATCTCTCTATTAGTATTCGTTACGTGTATATTACGATAGTTGTACTCGGCTAGCGTATAACAATAGACGGTACTACCTGCTTTCTGTTGGCTCACTTAACCAGACGTAGCATATTTTGCCAACGGCTTCGGGTGGAGGAGTGCAATTGGGAAGGTACAAACCTTATCTTAAAGAATAAATGTTGTGACAAGGCATACCAAGCCCTAAGCCTTGGATGGCAACTGGTCTAGGATGGAAGCTCCGACAGGAGGACAGTTAGAGCATCGCAATGCTGATCCGGTAGCTTCTGCAGCTTGTCTTGTTCCAGTTGAATCGGTGTTATCTTTTCTCTGGAGTAAATTAGGCAGACCTAGAGAGGGATCATGCTGCATGGGCAATAAATGGTCACTATAATTCAGCCCAGGCTTTGTGCTATCGAGAGGTATAACATTCGTAACCGCAATGGATTGTAGTTGCTTACACAAAACAAGCTTAGCGTAATTCGCAGCTCATCTGTGGGACAAGCGTCCACAAGACATCAAAGACACCACCAATTCTTATACATACAATCGCAACATATTTGAACACTATCTCAGTACAGACTAAATGCCTCATAAAAAAAAAAAACAACAACAACAACAACAACACATTATTATTATTATTATTATTATTATTATTATTATTATTATTATTATTATTATTATTATCTCAAAGGACAACTGGTATAATAAACACTCCCCTACCTGCCTTACGTTACACCTACCGTAGCTACTTATAATCGCCATGAGTCATGTGTTATTGCACATTTTCCATCTGATTTAATGAACATTGTTTTCTGTTGTTGTCGACGATGTCTAAGATTAGCTTCATAAGTCAAGTATAAATAAAATACCGTATGAGAGCAGAGAGACAATAAGGACGTTCATGCAATTCCACAGACCTCGGTCCTCTATGCCACCTCCCCACTCCATCTTTCATCATGTCCTTTGTTCTGCCCATGCCCCTGCTACAGCTAATTTTAACACTCGTCACAATTTTAGCCACGCCCATGTTCTCAAGAAATGATCAAAGAACATTGTCTCTTTCATATCTCTTTCATGTATAGTTAGTAACATATCCTTTAGGGGAGACTGGGGAGAAATGGACCAGCAATTTTGTAGACAGATTTTATCGAAACATAACAAAACCATGACTAAAATGTTGTACATTCATTTATTTTAAAAGGGGAAAACATTTAGCAATCTATTTCTATATGTTTCTTTACAAAATGCATTTCAAAAATGTATATGAACATGGGGAGAAATTGACCACCATTGGGGTGAAATGGACCAGTACGTGGGGAGCAATGGACCATAGTGGGGAGAAATGGACCTTTTTTAAAAAGAAGCAGCAACAACTCATCCATATTGCTATAAGAAATAAATAATCATTAAAAGGATATTTGCAGTTTTTTTTAAATTATTTTAAGCGACAGTAAAAAAGTTTAATATGATATATTAATCTAATATAAAGTTTTATCGAACATTTATGCCTGCAAGACTTTCTTTGAAGACATAGCCATCTTTGGTCCTAGAAGTGGTTCCAGTGATTGTAGATCTAGTAAGCTGTGCTTTAATACATGTAATTGAGACACTGGCGACATCTTCTACCTTAGGCTTAACAAATTTACCAGCAACCTTCTCACTCTTGCGCAAGAACTCTACCTCAACATCACCATCATCATCAATGTCTCCCCTTACAATTCCTACATAGTAAACACAAGTCTTCTTTGTTCCATATTCACATAGCACACACTGGCTTTCAAAAACCTCACGCACACCAGTCAAGGTAACCGTACACTCCTCATTTTCACCAAATGAAACATCAGAATCTGTGTCTTCACAAAACGAAATGTCAGTTTCTGGATCTGAATCAACATCAAGTTCTTTCAGCAGCTGTCTCTTTGCCTTTTTGGGTGGAACTTTTGCTGCCTTTTCTTTCATCACCGCTCTTTCCCTAATTCGATCCATTTCTGGCGTAGAAGTAGCCAGCATAGTTTTTCCTCTTTTCCTCATATTATTTGAATCTTTTCGCGGACCAGCTTTTGGTAGTCCTCTGAAAACATGAGGCGAAGTAAAGGAAGAAGTAGCTTTATGTTGAAGACTCCCTGATATTTCCTGCAAGTCATCTACAAGGTTCTCAACATTACACTCTTTCTGATTTTCATGAAATTCTTGTGCAGTTTGATCTGTGCTGGTACCACAATGTGGAGATGCTGATCCTGTCTGTTCATTGCTTTCTAAAGTGGCATTTTCACTTTCCTTGCTGATGGGCCTGTTCGTTATTTCTGAAGGCATAAAATCATCTTCTGTAAAAACATCTTCGTTAAAGGGCCAAATACCTGACACTGCAAAGCCTGATTGAATGTTAATGGGAGTTGCCGCTTTAAGAAAAGCGTGGCCTCCTAGATTTGCAACTTGATAGATTGTCAGTGGTGTCCCAACATTTTTCATCATCCATGAATCACACGCATTGTTGTAGACCGACTTCATGGGTCCAAAAACTGAACGGTCCAAGGGCTGAGTTTTAGATGAGGTGTGTGGTGGCAACGTGATCACATGAATGTTGTTTTTCTTGCACAGTTCAAGTGATTCAAATGAAATGTGGGAATCGTGATTGTCCAAGATCAAAATCAAAGGGAAGTCTTTGGAAGGTCTTGGATGCTTAATGAAGTGATTTATAACTTTGACGAAATTATCACGGGTCATCCAACCTGATTCATTCACAAGGCCAAGGGAACCTTCAGGTGCTCCAGCAAGGATACAATTCTTAAAAAAATTTCTGGGAAACACAAAAACTGGAGGGATAATGTGACCCGCAGCTGACACAATGCAACAGATTGTGACCAGTTCTCCTCTTTCTCTGGATGTCACCTGGCCTATTTGCTTCACTCCTCGTGGGGCAATTACTTTTGGCACTTTCTGTACAGTGGTCAGACCTGACTCATCCAAATTGTAGATTTGAGCTCCAATCACATTTAGTTTTGTAATGGTTTCCTTCACAATGTTGAAGAAGGTGCAAATATTATGTTTGTTGAAAGCTGTAGCTCTAGCCAGAGATGTTGCCCCAGGTTGCCTTATGGTCAGCTCGGGATTCCGTCGCAAAAATCCACAAATCCAGTCATTCCCTGCCATCATTTGCTCATCCCAGGTTAAAGGATGTGCAATGATATTAACTTTCGCCATCTCGTACGCCAAAATACGAACGTTTTTAGTTGTGAGTCCATGGAACATTCTTGCACAATCTTTCAAGTAACTAGCAAAATCAGCTTCTTGCTTAGCTGTGAAAACAAGGTTATGCCTATAATTTGGTACGAGTCTAGTAGGCAGACCATTTCCTTCTCTATCTTTTGTAAGATTGTTATTGAGGGTAGAGCGAGCAATGCCGTACTCCCTTGCAGCTTTCCTCACTTTCATTCCATTTTTCACAGCATTAACAGCTTCTCTCATACGTTCCTCCGTAACGAGACCCTTGTTGGTGTTTCTGATGTACAATCTTGGCATCTGAAACAAAAGAGTGACAGAATTATATAACATTTAGAATGGTAGGCCTATCATTTGCAAAGAAATACTGATCATAGCACGAATGGCGTGCATCTTTAATAAATCACTGAAATCAAATTTGTTAACAGTTTTATTGGTCTAGATTTAGACCCCAGTATTAAAAAGAATCAATAATGCTGATATTCGAATGCAATCTTCAACACTTTTAATAACAACAGACTGTCTTGTCAATTTCTTCTATGGGGAGAAATGAACCATGGGGAGAAATGAACCGGTCCATTTCTCCCCCATCAATGTATTAAACTATTCAGCCATAAAGTCTCTTAAATCTAATATTATATGCTATATTTTTTATATGAACTCTTAAATAACAAGTAAATAAAGATATTAACGTAATTACCTTGTCCTGATTCCTGACTATGCGTCTGCTTTACGATGGTGTCTGGAACTGGAAAAAGAAACTTTAGTGCAGAAAATTTTTCAAACTTTGCGTGGGAACGACCTGTGTGGGAAGTCGATGGCAAATGAAAAATTCGGACTATGTTTGATGTGGAAAAAAAACTTATTATGGTTTCACTTTCATTGCATCACAGCCAGGGGCCAGAGAGGGGGTGGTCCATTTCTCCCCTATGTCCATTTCTCCCCCAGTCTCCCCTACACGGCATCTCAGTCAACCCCAGCATTTTTATTGGACTGTTTGTGATTTCTTGACAAGTTTACCTTCTGTAGTTTGCAATTGATTTATGAACGAACGGCACCCATACCATTTTATGAAAGTAACACAAGTCGGTCTGCTGCCATATCGCCCGCTTTTTTTCAAACGCGGTATGTGGGATTACGAACTGCGTTCATTAGCCTCCTCATCCAGGCACTGGTTGCTAGTTACTCTTGCAGTCCAGGGTTAGTTAGATAGTTATTTAGTCGCAGTTCCAACTTCACAGCAACGGTTCGTCCCCATTATGCTCCGTTCCTGTGCCAGTGAATATCACACAAAATACTCCCCACTGCCCAATGTGAAAAGTGGAAAAGACAGGAGTCTCGACAAATAACAGCCCGCACAGATACACTGTGCATAATGCCGCCACCAGAATGTCAACACAATAGTCCCCCACAAAATATCCAGTTCATTTCTGATGGAATCGGCAGTCATTTTTCCATCTGGATGTTTCCTAGATGTTCACCCACACAGTCCACGAAATACAGTTCATCGTCGATGGTAGTGGCAGTCAACCAGAAGCCCAGCAGCCACGCATTTCTGCATAAGGCAAAAACCGGTCAACTCTGGGACATAGCCATCTGCCATCGCACCGAACATGCAGTCACGTTCCAAAAGACCTCGGGCAGATTCAATAGCATTTCACATGAAACTCACAGCTCACAGTGTCGCGCCAGTCCAGGGTATTCGCAACATGCGTCTCAGGAACCACATTTCTCTTGCTGATTCAAGCTCTTGCTCATTTGTTCATTCAATTTCCATAATTCGCTGCCATACTACAGCACAGATTATATACATGATAAAGTACTTGGAGTGTGTCATATACTATACCTAGCTAAAGGGGTATATCACAAGTCCTTTCTAAGCATATCAGAATACGGTTCCAGAAATCAGTCATGCGTCACAGTTTATTTCCATATGATGTGGTACAATAACTTTGTCACGTGTTCAAGCTAAACAAAAATCGTATTGAGGCTGCAGAAATCTGCCATATGTTTGTTTTAATTCACCATCGCATGATGATATTCCAAAAATATGCCATAAGTTAGAGTTCAGTATATTATGATAAAGTATAGTTTGAGTTAAAATTATCTTAAGGAAGTACTAGAAATGTGTCACAGATTTGGTTTCAGAATCTTCTTATGGGGACTCCGATCGCCTTTAACTGTTTGATTTCGTATATTATAAATGTTCTTATTATTACTGAATTTGTTTTTATGAAATTAATCACGACTGGTACAGGCGTATTCGCAAACATTAACACATTCGGTTCATATTTTGATCACATAGATATCATCTCATGGCCGAACTTTGGTGAAACGACATTATCCAAGATCGCAAGAAGCCAAGCCTCCAAAGTACAGAAAGCCCAAACAAACTTCAACTACTCCTCCATCAACAACTCCCTCAACGAGTCCACCAACAACCAATTCACCAGCAACGACTCCCCCAATAACTTGTCCACCAACAACGAGTCCACTAACGACGAGTCCACCAACAACCAATCCACCAACAACCAGTCCACCAACAACGACTGATCCAGGAGTCTGTTTCTACGAAGGGAAGTATTACGAGGTAACAATTAGAGGAAGCGGGTGACATGGCGAAGTTGATAGCGAATTGCGCCGATGTCTTTAGCACGATCGGACGCGGGTTCGGCGTCCCTGTAAAAGTGTAGAAAAGATTGGTCACCTATTATTTCGTGCATTCAGGCCTACACAACATGGTGGCGCCATCCCATCACAGATCCAAAGGTCTTCAAGCTAAAGAAATTCTGAATCTCATGCAATGAGGCGTAATAGTGTATGCGGATGGCCCCAAATGTGTAGATAAATCGGCTCTCGATGACGGGTGTTGTCAATATCATGCCGGCCGCCTTTATGTTCCAGGGCATTTCCTGGTACCCATTTTAGGTTGGGTTGACCAGATAGACCATATCATTTGATTAAAGATGCGCCTAGATGGAGACTCAAACAATGAGGCAAGCAAGCCTGCAGGCAAGCGAGCCTGAAGGCAAGCGAGCCTGCAGGCAAGAGAGCTAGCCATTGCCATACGGCCATTTTAAGGGTATATGATGTTAGCCTCATATTTTTAAAGACCAATCGGCACTCGATGGCTGATGTTGTCATATCAAGTCCGCCTTTGAAAAACAGTAAAGAACCCCTTTTCACGCCATAAAGCGCACTGGACAAATTGTTTTAGACCCATATTATCATAGACAGATCGGCACTCGGTGCGTGTTGTGGTTAGTATCACGCCGATCGCATTTACTTTCCAAGACATTTCCTCGTGGCCATTTTAGGCTGGGCGGACATGAGAGCTCATGTCTGTTTTAAAAATCAACCCCGATGAGGATCGAACACAAGACGCCGGGCCGGCAGACGAGAGTCTAGCCACTACGCTACCACGGCTCCCACTGGGCACATAGTGCATAACTAATATTTGCATAAACCCATCAGCAATCTTTGGATGATGTGTTAGTCTCATGTCATCCGCATTCACTTGTCAGGATATTTCCTGACACAGAATTGTAGGTTGGGTCGAACTGTGAGTACAGGTCATTTTTAAAATCCGCCTCGATGGGAGTTAAACCCCTTCACTACGCTACCGCGGCTCCATTGCCGGCCTTTATTTCCCCAAAATATTCCTGAAACAAAATTTCTGCTGGAGCGCAAGTGGAGTTTTACAACATCCCCGGCTCAATGGGGATTCTCTCCCGTGTGTTGCCGGGGCCCATAAAGGAAGCAAAGAATAGCAACACTGTAGCCTACCACGCATGTCGTAAGAGGCGACTAAGGAGGTTTGATGGTTCCGTCGCCCTGCTACTGAGTGAGTGCGTGGCGCGACACTGTGAGCTGTGAGTTTCGTATGAAATGCTTTTGAATCTGCCCGAGGTTTTTTGGAATGTGACTGCATGTTCGGAGCGATGGCAGGTGGCTATGTCCCAGAGTTGACCGGTTTTTGCCTTATGCAGAAATGCGTGGCTGCTGGGCTTCTGGTTGACTGCCACTGCCATCGGCGATGAACTGTATTTTCGTGGACTGTGTGGGTGAACATCTAGGAAACATCCAGATAGGAAAATGACTGCCGATTCCATCAGAGATGAATTGGGTGTTTTGTGGGGGACTGGTGTGTTGACATTCTGGCGGCGGCATTATGCACAGTGTATCTGTGCGGGCTGTTGTTTGTCGAGAGTCCTGTCTTTTCCACTTTTCACATTGGGCAGTGGGGAGCGTTTTGTGTGATATTCACTGGCACAGGAACGGAGCATAATGGGGACGACCCGTTGCTGTGAAGTTGGAACTGCGACTAACTAACTAACTAACTAATGGGCATTCTAACACATAAAAATTGGATCGTCATGTAAGCGAGCCAGCCACAGCGCTACCATGGCTTCCTAATATTATCGGGTGGTAAAATGTTTCACATGCCTTCAGGTGTAATGGGTATATGGTGCTAACCCCATACTTGATAGACCAATCGGCACTTGATGATTGATGTGGTCAATATCACGTGGGCTGTCTTTATTTTCCATCACCTTTCCTGATACATATTCTAGTCCAGGTCAACCCGACAGTCCAGGATTAAGTTTAAAAATCTGCCACTATTAAGATTTGAATAAATGACCACCGAGCCAACAGTCAATCGTGCTATCCATTACGTTTATCGCGGCACCCATGTGTTTTCTGGCGCTTCGAGTGAATCATTCATTGTTTAGTGGTTCTTTTTCATCGACAGGCTCTTCAGATGAGTTATATGATAAAAGTGAACAAGAACACGAATTCCCCTAGCAAGAAACTGCTGTGGGTATGTGAAGTGTTGGGGGCCATCATATTTTGTAGGTCTGAGTGCACGGGGAAATAGGTGGCCAGCCTTTCCCTCCCGTAGCGAATGACGAGAGACGAACCCGTTTCCGTCCGGACGTGTACCATATTATTGGTTATTATGTTTTGACATTTTGCAAAATGATACATTTTCATAACAATTCTTGTTCTAATCTCTATAAAACATATTTCATAAAATGTTATGACATGAGGATAATGTATCGATTTACATGTTTTTAATCCCCCCCCCCCCCAATTGCTTGGATGTTGGTTACAATGGAGTATTTTTTTTTCTTCTTGGAGACGACCATAATCTGTGTGTGTGTGTGTGTGTGTGTGTGTGTGTGTGTGTGTGTGTGTGTGTGTGTGTGTGTGTGTGTGTGTGTGTGTTTGTGTGTGTGTGTGTTTTATTTTTTTTATTTTATTTTTTCTAACCCTTCATGTTCACTGTACAATAACCACATTCACTAAATATTGCAGATCCTGTTTCTTGTCTGCAATCAATACAGTATGATATGCGTTTATTTTGTTGATATTATCTCCTCCGATGGCAATTCCTCTCATTTCCTCTAAATCCCTCATAATATTTTCACTATCTTAGGAAGAATGTCTAGAGACGTTGGACATCCCTGTCGCACACCTCTCTTGATAGGAAGGCAGTATCCCACGTCATTATCAGTTTAAGGCAGGTTGCATTACCAATACAGTTTTGTACAGATCCAATTACTTTCCCGTGAGTTTGTAGATCTGCAAGCAACTTCATCATGTTGACGTGTCTTACTTTATCGACAGCCTTTGTATAGTCAATGAAACAAAGATGTAAGTATTTGCTTACTTCCAGCTAACTCTCTATTAACCATACTGCAAATACACATCATTATACAAACCCTCACTGTTATCCCTCTATTTTTTTTTTTTTTTTTTTTTTTTTTTTGATTGTATTTTTTTCCCTTTTATGTGATGATTTTCAGCAAAATCTGTGTACTAAAGCTCATTATATTTTATGTTGACTACATTCCATGGCTCCTGATTTCTTAGGGATTGCAATAAATATAGATTTACGTAAATCATTAGGTATATCTCCAGGATCATATATTGTGCAAACGCTACAGACCACTGAGTGAGCTAAATATAAACAGTGATTTTTATACAAGAGGCAACATTGCCGATACATACAATAAATTCAGTTAAGCGAAAGAAGAGAAAAAAATATATTGTGTTCAAAAATCTGGTGAACTGGCCTATTCCATATTCTTCTAAAGCAGTTATTATTTCTGTTGTGATGTTGTCTGGACCCAGATTCGTGCGTTTCCATACGGTTATGAGCATTCTGAACTCTTATTTTCAAAATTGGTGGTTCTTGATTATTGGTTAGACAGCCATAAATACTGTACTTTAATCACTACTTTCTGCTGTAACCTTGTTATCTTATTGTCCACAGCCTTCTGTCTCTTGTGCTGTCAATCATTTCTAATACCAACCTTCCTCCAGGTCATGATATCAACTGTTCAGAATATTCTCTATTGGTCTCCCCCTGCCTCTCCTCCCTTCCAACTTTCCCATTGTGACGACAAACTCCAGCTTTCCTCTTCTCATGACATTCCCAAAGGATGTAGACTATCTTATGCTTGTGCATGGTACCAGTTCTCTTTCCGAGTTAAATTATTTCAAGATAATTTCATTGTCCACAGTGTTCTCATCATTCTTCGATAAAACCACATTTCTGCAGACTCCACATAATCCCTCACTGGTTGCCACACAGTCGCAAATTATGTAATTTGGGAGATAGCTACAGGCATTGATTCTTGTTTGTGAAGACTTCACTAGTAAGTTTACATCGTTGGGAAATCTTGTATGCCAAATCCATTTCACGTTTTTCCTATTCATTGTTCTCTCATTTTTCTAACCTGGTTTATAGGGAAAATATATTATGTCTAAGAAACTTTATTATGTATGCATAGATACAAATGTTGCTTTCATTTGTCGGAATGATGTCATAGAAGCGATGTAAGCACAAACACTAATCATTTCGGAAATGCGACTCTTGACTCCTCATCAATTTTTTTTTCATTTGACTAAAACACAGGACGGAGAATATATAGAAGAACATCCATGTTATTTTATCATTTGTTTGAGTGGCGGTGTGGCTATTGGGGACATATTTTGTGAGACACCGGATGGCTGTAATTTGAACATGCCACCAAACGACTGCTGTCCACTTTGCCAGGTGAGTGTTCACTGATTCATAACACGAGTGTCCTGTAAGAGCGAAATGTGTACGATCAGTATACTAGTTCATATGAATGACTATGAATCAATACGAATAATGTTCTTGCTTGGTGGAGATAGACTGAGGTTTCTATGTTCTGGAGAGAAAGGAACGAGGATTTACGACTTTTGAATTGAGTATCACGTTTAGCCGTATGTTGTTGTTGTTGAAGTAGCTGTAATGGCGTCTTTTTGTTTTTCCTTTTTTTTCTGTTTACTGGTGTGTCTTTCCAACCGTAACGTTAATCCGTCTCTTGCTATTGGTTTGTGCAAAGCTGATCCTTTTCGATTCTTTTATTTATTTATTTATTTATTTGTTATCTGTTATTTTATATTTGTGCCCACTTGTTGTATCCAGTATAACCTATTTCATTTTCTGAAATTCACACTTGTACATTAGACTAGTATATGGATCCAGCTTCAATGTTCATAAGTAGAAAGTATTTTGCTTTAATCAAATATTTGTTTTTAAATTTATTTTTATTTTACAGCTGTACCATAGTTTAACCTATTTCATTTTCTGACAATCACACCAGTACATTGGCCAAGTACTTAGGGGCCCAGCTTCAATGTTCATTTAAGTAGAAATTATTTTGTGTTTCTGACCAAATGTTCTTCACGCTGATAAACTAAGTACTACCACAGACTTTGCCAGAATGGAAAGGTGGCAGAAACTGTGTATTCGTGTTGGTGTACACATCAACACAGACAGACAGAGCGAGTAGGTGGACAGGGTAGGTTGATAGCTAGATAGATATACAGGCAGACAGATAGAACAGATGGACGGATATATATATATATATATATATATATATATATATATATATATATATATATATATATATATATATATATATATAAGTGTGTGTGTGTGTGTGTGTGTGTGTGTTTGTTTTGGACGTACGAACAGATAGAAGGAGCGGGGAGTGAGTGATGGCTGACTGGCTGTTTGGCTAAGTGTGCAGGGGCAGGTAACCAGGCAGAAAGGCAATCGGACAGTGTGATAGTTAGACAAACAGACATATTGACATATTCAAATATGTTGCCTATATATTTATTCTAGAATGCGTCAACAACATCCAGCACTGTAACCCCGACAACAACGCCACCTGGACATTCAACAACCGGCAGACTCTACACTGTAACTATGTTCTTCTCATTTATGTTGACTGTATTCATCCCCTCTTTTCCCGCCTTCGATTTCGCAAAGAAACTGTTTTCATAATGCGGTATGAATGTATGAATGCTGATCGTTCAGAAATCAATGGCAAACTACTGAACCTAAATTTGCCAAGAAATAACAAGCAATTAAAACATGCTAGAGTTGACTGCGACGCCCTGCAAAGGATATGCAACTAACTTTACAGTGACTTATGGGTTAATAAACGCAGTTTCACAATTTCCAGACATACGGGATTCCAAATCAGCCGCAGACGTTGTGGGAGTAGATAGCGTTGCGTTGATTTCAATGCTATTAGCGTCGGCCGTTCAGACAGCAATGGCAACTACTGGAGATATAAAATTGACGAGATAATCACAAACATCCAGTAAATGCTGGGGTTGACTGCAATGTCCTGTAGTTAAGCCGGCTATATATATATATATATATATATATATAGTCTGAGAGAGATGAAAGAGAGAGAGAATGATGAGAGGGAGATGGAGAATGAGAGAGAGAGAGAGAGAGAGAGAGAGAGAGAGAGAGAGAGAGAGAGAGAGAATACCATTGTAACCACCAATACGCTTTGAAAGTAATGAAATTTTAGTAATTCCCTCAGGTAATCACAGTTACAATAGAAATAAAGAGCGACGCTGGGAATAGAAGTCGCTGAAAAGGCATGATCAAACTACTTCAGCGCCAATCATCGGACTGATTAACCTAATGATGATTGTGGTGATGATGATGAGGATGGTGATGATGATGATGATGATGATGATGATGATGATTATGATGTAATAATGATGATGATGATGATGATGCTGATGATGATGATGATGATGATGTGTGATGTCGAATGAAAAAAAATTGAGATAATGTTGATTATAACAGCTATATGGGAGCTACGGTAGCGTAGGGGCTAGACGCTCGCCTGTCGGTCCGGTAGTCATAGGTTCGAGTCCGCACGTGGGCCGGATTTTATAAACTGAGGTTGGCTCCCATCTCATCCGGTCTAAGATGGCGACAAAATGACGCGTTACTTTTCGGAGGGACGCTATTTAGTGTTTTCCTTTGGATTTCGTGTGATTTCCTATGGATTTCCTGTGAATAGTGTTTTCCTGTGGATTATGTGATGTTATTTTGTGTTCTTTGATTGGAAGTTTTCAAAAGAAGCCACGGAAGGCAGGTGGTGGATGAAATTTTGAGGGCAGCCGACAGATATTGGTTGGTCATGGTCTCGAGCTTCACGACGGCAGGCAGAGGAGCTCTTCTTGAGTCAATGGCTGCGGTCTCCGACCAGTAAGGTCACTGCCATAGAGGAAAGCAACAGCAAACTACCTCTTTAAAAGTGCCTAGTACATCATGATTCGCTTAAAGACTGATCATCGCAAGACAAGGACAGAGACGTTAAAATTAGCAACTTGGAACGTTAGGACGTTAAACGACGACGAAAAATTAGAGAACATAAAACAAGAAATTGAAAGGGAAAAAATTAATATTTTAGGTATGTGCGAAACGAGATGGACAGGAGCAGGCATCAAGATAGATGAAGATGTTAAGATTTTTTATTCTGGAGGTGAAGATCGTCATAGGGGAGTGGCAATTATTTTGGACCGGAAAACATCAAAATCTGTTCAAGGATATTGGGCCGTGTTGGACAGAGTTCTACTAGTTAAATTAAGTGGCAGACCTTTTAGAATAAATATTATTCAAGTATATGCCCCAACAGGAGAATCCAGTGAAGATAGTGTGGAAGAATTTTATAATGACATAGAGTCTGCCTTAAAGAAATGTAAACATTCATAATAGGGGACTTCAATGCAAAAGTAGGAAATCAAGGGGATAGATACATAGTAGGAAACTATGGTTTAGGAGAGAAAAATGAAAGAGGATACAGACTCGTAGAGTGGGCAAAAGAACAGGAAATGATTGTAGGAAACACCTGGTTTAAGCAACACCCTAGAAGATTATGGACATGGAGGAGTCCTGATAGCAGGATTAGAATCTATATTGACTACATTCTCATTAGCAGAAGATTTAGAAACGCGCTAACAGTAGCAAAAACAGTTCCCACTGCTGATTGTTATAGTGACCACAGATTACTCACAGGAACATTGAGGATAAAGTTGAAGAAAGTCAAGTATATAACAGGAAACACTAAATATGATTTGTGTACATTGAGTAATGACAAGGAAATACAAAACAAATTCAACATAGAAGTACAGAACAGATTTGAAATATTGTCTGATCTAGAGATCCTATTCCAGGATGTGGATGATCAATGGGAAACGTTGAAGAAGTCAATCAATGTGGCTTCAGAAACAACTATTCCCAAATTAAAGAAGATGGGTCGTAAGAAATGGATGACTGAAGAAATTTTACACCTCATGGAAACAAGAAGACTCAACAAAAATAATTCTGTCAAATATGAAGAAATTCACAGACAAGTCAGAATATTATGTAAGGAGGCAAAAGAAGCATGGCTTGAGGAAAAGTGCTTAGAAATTGAAAACCAACACAACAGTCAAAATACCAAATTAGTGCACAAAAGAATTCAGGAACTTACTATTAAAAGAAAAAGTACATCAACAGGGTGTCTAAAAACTGAAGATGGCAAAATCATAATAGAAAAAGACCAGATTCTACATGTATGGACAGATTATGTGAAACACCTTTATGATGATAACAGAGACGAACAGTATATTAGATTTAATAATGAAGGACCGCCAATTTTGGAGATGGTGGTTCGAAATGTTCTTAAGCATATGAAAGCTGGCAAGGCCCCCCGGTGCAGATAACATCACAACAGAAATGATTAAAGCTTTAGAAGAATTTGGACTAGAGCAAGTCACCAGACTGCTGAACACATTATATGATACAGGAGATATACCTCCTGAATTATGTAACTCTGTATTTATTGCAATCCCAAAGAAATCAGGAACCTTGGAATGTGATAAACATAGAACAATTAGTATAATGAGTCACATCACAAAGATTTTGCTAAGAATTATCATGCAAAGAGTGAGGAAGAAGATACAACCTGAAATAGGGGAAGAACAATGCGGGTTTGTAGAAGGAAAGGGTACAGTAAATGCTGTGTATATGCTGCGAACAGTTATTGAACGTGCTATTGAAGTAAACAAGGATACACATCTTTGCTTTATTGACTATACAAAGGCTTTTGATAGAGTTAGACATGTCAACATGGTGGATATGCTTGCAGATCTACAAATTGATGGGAAAGACATTAGACTTATAAAAAACATATATTGGGAACAACAAGCTGCAATAAGGATTGATAATGAAGTGGGACAGTATCAGCCAATTAAGAGAGGTGTTAGACAGGGATGTGTGATGTCTCCAGATCTGTTTTCCCTATACAGTGAAAATATTTTCAGAAATGTAGAGGATATAAATGGAATCAGCATTGGTGGAAGAAACATCAATAACATTAGATATGCAGATGATACAGTATTAATTGCAGACAATGTGCAGGATCTGCAACAATTAGTAGATGCGGTTGTTGTACACAGTGAGCAATTGGGGTTAGAATTAAATTGTGAAAAGACTCAGGTTATGGTCGTCACTAGGAAGAAAGAAGTGCCACAATGTAATATACAAGTAAATGGAAATATCCTTCAACAAGTGAACCGGTACAATTATCTTGGAACAGTCATAACATCTGATGGGAGATGCCTTGAAGAGATTAGAACAAGAATCGCCATGGCGAAAGTAGCCTTTAGCAAGATGAAAAACATTCTGACCAATAAAAAGATGTCAATTGAAACGAGAAAAAGGGTGTTGAGGGGATACATAGAGCCTGTTCTTTTGTATGGATGTGAAACTTGGACAATGAGCAGTCAAGCTGAAAAACATCTGATGGCTGCAGAAATGTGGTTTCTGAGGAAAATGCAAAGAATACCATGGACAGACAGAAAACCCAATGACCAAGTACTACAGGAGACAAATGAACATCGTAAGCTGATTGGAGAGATTAGACGTAGACAGTCAAAAATTTTTGGACATGTTATGAGAAGAAATGGATTGGAGAACTTGGTGACAACTGGCAAGATCGAAGGGAACAGACCCATAGGAAGACAGAGAGGAAAATACCTGGATGGCTTGGCCACATGGCATGGACGGGACAGGAACACTGAGCTGAACCACGACACTGGTGATCGAGTGAAATGGCGAGTCATGACCGCTTACGCTTTCCGGCATGGCACATGATTGATTGATTGAGTATTTGAAAATATTGCCGGTCCATTTACCAATTATGTTTTTTTTTTTAATTCGCATATCCTTTTACAGGACTTAGCTGTCAACAGCAGCATCTTTCAGCTGTCTGTTGATCTCTTGGCAAGATTGCGCTCAGTAGTTTGCCATTGCTTTCTGAGCGGTTGACTCAGTTATACCGCAAGTCACCAGCAGGGGTCGAAACGCTGCCAGCTCTCGCCAGCTACGAGATTCTGCGTGATAAACGGGATTACGGAGAAAGTGTTGTAATCCCTCGGCCAGAGAGACGGCACCAATTATGTACAGATGGTTAATACAAAACTTGGACCGGCAATAAATTAAATTAAAACTAATGACTACGATGAGCATATGGTTGTTATATAGGGTGCATTTTTAATGACTGTGGGGTGTTTGAAAATATTGCCGGTCCATTTACCAATTCTGTTGCATGAACTTTACAGATGGTTAATACAAAACTTGGACCGGCAATATTTTCAGACACTTAACAGTCATTAAAAATGCACCCCATATAACAACCATATGCTCATCTTAGTCATTAGTTTTAATTTAATTTAGTTTAGTTTAGTTTAGTTTAGTTTAGTTTAGTTTAGTTGGCGGATCAACATCACAGCACACGTGCTCCCTTCTACTCCTAACTCAAACCTGATTCCGGAGAATCTCAGCCCTGTGCACGAACTCCGTAGCACCGGCGAGGATCCTGAAGTACTTTGGGTAGATTTTTAACTCGAATTTTTCCCGGGCAGCGCCGTTTGGCGACTCTTTTTCGATTTCCAACTGCCAGGGGTTTTTTTTTTTTTTTTACGTGCGCAACAATACACACGAGCGTCCGATCTCACTACTCAGAGACCAGGGGAAATTCTGTTACTAGAAGTCCACATGAAAAAAAAACCGGCCCTCTGCGGGACTTGAACCCGGGACCTCCAGCACTCGAGGCGGACAGCATATCTCAAGACCACTCTGCCCCCTAAAGTAGTTATTAGAATAACAATAATACTACACATGCATTTATCTTCGAGTTGGCGAAGCTGATAAGAACTGCACTGATAGTGTCAGAAGCAATCTGTCGGACGAGGGTTCGGCTTCTGAGGATTGACCGCCTATTCATTCGGACATTCAGGGCTATAAAATATGATGCCCTTATCTGAGGAATGACCACCTATTCATTCGGATATTCAGACCTATAAAATATGCCCCTATCTGAGGATTGACCATCTATTCATCCGGGCATTCAGGCCTACAGAATATGATGCCCCTATCTTAGGATTGACCATCTATTCATCCGGGCTTTCAGTCCTACAGAATATGATAGCCCTATCACATCTCAGACGCAAGGCAAGAAACTGCTTCGGAACCAAATAGATTAAATGATCTGATTACAACATCGAAATAAAACATGTCTATCTTTCGTATATAGAGACAAGAACGAATGCATCCATACTTCAAGAGTTGAATATTGAAGAAGGTTGGCTAGAAATACGATAAAACAAAGAACATTGAAATATTTTGGTCACTTGAAACGTCACAAAAATTTGAAGAGAACAATAATTGAGGGGTATATGCCTGGGAAGAGGGAAGAGGACGGCCAAAGAGAAGATGGGTGTCGAATGTTGTAGATGATCTCGAGATTGCTGTATCGGACGCAGAACATCTTGCTTTTGATCGAGATTTTTTCCGGAAGATTATTATGGGAGCGAGGTTCTGCAAATGACATGCTACTGAATGAATGAATCTTTCGTATTGCAGTCTTTCAATATGTGATAATTTCGTTTCTTTTAACTTCTAATTAAACGAAATTATTCAAATTAATTTTATGCCATAACCATTTTGTTATATGCCCCTTATGATATCTGTTCTATTCTGGTTACACACATACCTTTCAATCGTTTAAGTAATTCACATAACACGTTCTGACACCGCTATATTTGTTTATATGCCTGCCCTGTCTTGATAACCACAGTACGGTAAGTACATCACCAAAAACCCTTGCTATCACTCACTTTGCACAGAAGATGGAATTCTTTATGGAGATATATTTTGCGATGCACCCGAAGGCTGCAATCAGAATGCACCACCAAATGAGCGTGGCCCCACATTTTATATGTCTGTGTGTCTGTCTGTCTGTTTAATCTATCTATCTATCTATCTATCTATCTATCTATCTATCTATCTATCTATCTATCTATCTCAATCAATCAATCAATCATGTGCCATGCCGGAAAGCGTGGGCGGTCATGACTCGCCATTTCACTCGATCACCAGTGTCGTGGATCAGCTCAGTGTTCCTGTCTCGTCCATGCCATGTGGCCAAGCCATCCAGGTATTTTCCTCTCGGTCTTCTTCTTGGTCTGTTCCTTTCGATCTTGCCAGTTGTCACTAAGTTCTCCAATCCATTTCTTCTCATAACATGTCCAAAAAATTTTGACTGTCTACGTCTAATTTCTCTAATCAGTTTACGATGTTCATTTGTCTCCTGTAGTACTTGGTCATTGGTTTTTCTGTCTGTCCATGGTATTCTTTGCATTTTCCTCAGAAACCACATTTCTGCAGCCATCAGATGCTTTTCAGCTTGACTGCTCATTGTCCAAGTTTCACATCCATACAAAAGAACAGGCTCTATGTATCCCCCTCAACACTCTTTTTCTCGTTTCAATTGACATCTTTTTATTGGTCAGAATGTTTTTCATCTTTACTTTCGCCATGGCGATTCTTGTTCTAATCTCTTCAAGGCATCTATCTATCTCACATTTTATATGTCTATGTGTCTGTCTGTCTGTTTAATCTATCTATCTATCTATCTATCTATCTATCTATCTATCTATCTATCTATCTATCTATCTATCTACGTATCTACCTACCTACCTACCTACCAACCTATCTATCTATCTATCTATATATCTGCCTGCCTGCCTGCCTCTCTCCCTGTCTGTCTGTCTGTCTGTGTATCTATCTATCTGTCTATCTGTATGTCTGTCTGTATATCTGTCTATCTATCTATCTATCTATCTATCTATCTATCTATCTATCTATCTATCTATCTATCTATCTATCTATATATATATATATATCTATCTATCTATCTATTTACCTATCTGTCTGTCTGTCTGTCTGTCTGATTGTCTGTCTGTCTGTCTGTCTGTCTGTCTGTCTGTCCGTCCAATCCATCCATTCATCCATTCATCCTTCCATCCATCTACAACATAGTTACCCATATTTAATTTCTACTCCAAGATTGATTCAGCATCAAACACAACGGAATCACCATACGAAGATTGAAGTCACCCTTAAGCACGACTGGAGGTAATGTTGAATAATGAAACTAGCATTCACATTCACACTCATTCTTATCAGCGCTTGAAAGAATTATTCATCAATTGTTGCACACCGTCATGTAACATATCATTTGCAGATTCTCGTCAAACGCTCACCAAAAGTATGATCGATCCCTTACAGTTGTCCTGCCTCACGCATGTTCATGCCCAGGCCATCTGCAATATTCTGTGTCTATTTTCGTTCTGGTTGACCCTAGCCTGTTCTGTTATGAACTTCCGTCACTGTTCTTTCGAAACCACGGTGAGTCTTCCATCACTGTACTTTCCAAACATCTGGATGAATCACCAAAAAATGAAAAGTAGATTGTGAGCTTTACTACAGCACGATTGCGAGAAACAAAATGGACGTTGCGGCTAAAGCCTTCGTCAGCACAGAACAAACAAACACAAACTGACACACAACTACACAAAAATTTTTGCATATCCTTTACAAGACATCGCTGTCAACACCAGCATCTTTCAGCTGTATGTTGATTTCTTGGCAAGATTACGCTCAGTAGGTTGCCATTGCTTTCTGAGCGGCCGGCTCACATACCCCGTAAGTTACCGATGCGATTCGAACCACTGCTGATTCTTACCGTCATCACGTTACCGACGAGAGTATATGCGATTACGGAGAAAAGTCATAACCTCTAAGCCACGAAGCCGGCACACGAAAAATATTACATGAAAATATTAAGATTACTTATATGTATCCTTATTTAGCAGAATATGTCTTGTGATCTATGGAATGCTATGCAGGAATTTGGAATACAAAGGAAGTTAATCAACATGACCAGACTATGCATGGAAGATACTTATAATATAGTAACATATAAAGGCAGGAAATCAGACCCCTTCCAAATAGCATCTGGCTTGAAACAGGGTGATGCACTATCGCCGCTACTCTTCAATCTGGCTCTAGAGAAAGTTGTAAGGAAGGTAAAGGAGGAATGTGATATTGGAGGAACATCCAAGCTGCTTGGTTATGCAGATGATATAGATATTATAGGGCAAAGTGAACAAAAGACATTGGAAATATTGACTCACTTAAAGGAAAAAGCCCAACAGATGGGGCTGGTTATCAACCAAGATAAGACAGAATATATGGTAATTTCAAGAGACGGAATGGCTAAAAACTCTGGCCACATACAAATAGATAATATGACCATTAAAAGAACGGAAACATACAAATACCTGGGTACAATCTTCAACTGCTCCAACATCATAAGGGAAGAAATACAAACTAGAATCAACTCTGGAAATAAGATATACTATGCACTACAACATCTACTAAAATCAAAGGCGCTATCTCGTAACACCAAAATCACAATATACAAAACACTGATCAGACCAGTTGTGCTGTATGGCTCTGAAACCTGGAGTACAACGAAAGGAGACGAAGCCTTGTTACAAACCTTTGAGAACAAAATTTTAAGACGCATCTTTGGACCCATTAGGGATACACAAAGTGGAGAGTGGAAAAGAAGAAGTAACAAAGACATTTATGATTTGTTTAAGTCCCCGCTAATCACTGGTATCATGAAGGCTAAAAGACTACAATGGCTGGGGCATATAGAAAGAATGGAAGATAGTAGGGAAACAAAACTCGCTTACACTCAGGAAATAAATGACCGTAGACCCCGAGGTAGACCAAGAAGGCGGTGGAGAGATAATACATGTACAGACCTACAAGCACTTGGAATCAACGACTGGCAAGAGAAGGTCCACCAGAGAGACGAATGGAGACAGATTGTATTTGCAGCAAAGAACCTCAATGGCTCGGAACGCTGAAGAAGAAGAAGAAGAAGAAGATGTCTTGTGCGAATATCAATGTGTTGAATTAACCGGATGTGTGGTTCAGGTGGTCAAAGGGCTGAAGGTCAACAACCAGAATTTCAGGGATTTGTTAAGCCACCCGGTGGAGGGCCACCCGCTGGGGGTCGGGGGGGGGGGCGCCCAAATGTGTGAAAAGTAAAATAGTGATTAGTAGAGCACTATTGCCGGCTCTGTGGTGAAGGTGTCACGGACACAGTTCGCAATTCCGCATTCCACGCTCGAAACACAGCTGCGGGCGATTTGGATGCAGACCTCCCTGCGTTGGTACTCATAAAATAGTATGTGTGCCGGTCGCTCATAAAACAATGACAAGCCACTGAATGCGAACTTGCCAAGAAATCACAAACAGCAAAAATAATACTGGGGTTGACTGCGACGTCCTGTAAAGGACATACAACTAACTTTTTAGTGGACTATACAACTGCGGGGATGAGAAAGGTGGGGTTGGAAGTTAAATGAAACTGTGGTGGACACTGAGTTTGTGAGGGGAGAGTGAACCTAACTGTAAGATGAGACAGTTGAGAGTGAACCTAACTGCAAGACGAGACAGTTTTCCAATGTCTTACGATCGCATTCGTTAGATGCGCACGATTTGATCGCCGTGACCTGTATGTCGGCTACGCCACATTGATCAGGACTGTTGAAGTGTGTGGATAGTGGTGTCTGGGCACCACTGTTGATATAAGATAGGTGTTGACTAATTCTGTCAGCCAAACGAAGACCTATCTCTCCGATATATCTCATGTCACAACGTGTGCAGATGATCGCATAGATAACGTGCATCAGACACACACGAATGTCGAAAGTGTTCTTAGGGAATGCCAGACTCAGGGTTTGAAGGACGTGTGGGCAGGTCTTACAATGAGATCGAAGACAAACTTCCGTGCCATGAAGAGCCTTGTGAGGTTGGGGTAGAGTGCTATGGACCAGCACATCTCCGAGGTTACGGTCTATTCTGTAAACCACCAGGGGCGGGGGCTCTGAGGAGACATCGCGAGTGACCGAATCCGCCTGGAGAATGGATAGTTGCCTCATGGTAATATTCTTGGCAGCAATTTATGAGGATGGGAGGTTACTGTAATGATAGGTCTATTATTTCATGATTTCGGCCTGGCGAAGAGAGCCTCGGCACGACTAACAGACTGGCAGCGGTAAAGAACTGCAGACATAACATTCTCAGGATAAAATCCGGCTATAGTGCTATACAAATCAATATTCTACAAACACCTGGTGACTCAATAGCTGGGAACTTGCTCGTGTGGACATTACAAAGCCCTGTGGACATGGCAATCCCTGTGGCAACCCAGGTGTAATAGTCCAGGTCCCTTAGTGAATATAAACACGGAAGCTACAAACAATAGGTTGCATCTGCACATGTGTTTTAATTGTTTCAGCGTAAGTTTTATATATTTATTCTACACTGGCTGTTGAAGATGACTGAGCGCTTATGGGAATGCCCCGAGTGCAATGATATAGGTTCCTGACTCAACTCAAATCAACTCAACTCATTTATTCACTTTATATGATATATAACTCTACAGTATGCACCTGACGAGATGCAGCAAAACATGCCCGGCAATAAATGGTGCAACATACTGTTTGTGCCTTCTGTGTTTAAGTGTATGATTCACTTTAGTTCTTCTTCAATTTTCCGAAATGGACCATGAAGCACAGCAATATGTTTCACAGATGAATGCAGGCTCTCAAAATTTAACTTTAGTGTATTTAGTGTATTCCTAGTGTTCTGCCATTGGCTCTAAATACTATTTATCCTCTGCATTGTTAAGGCCAGTCTACTTCTGACTTATGTTAAACAATCCCAAGTGCTGTTGATTATCGAGCCACGATATTCAAAGCTTGTGACATTTTCAGTTTCTTCACTTTTATTGTGATTATTGGTTCACATATTCGTTTGTCTGAGGGCATTATTGTTTGTGTACGTTCAGAATCAGATTTTGATCTTTGATGTTTTTTGACAGATGTAATTAACATTTCTAATCCCTATACACTATATTCTAGAGGAGAACTGCATCATCTGCATATCTGATTCGAGATAAACTATTGAGCTATGAGTTAAATTCACTACCATATTAGATCGTCATTTCGATTATGAGGTTTCTTAACACGACGCAATTAGTTCCGGATATGTGACTGTTGGTGAATTTATTCTATGGAAAATGATGTTGTAGTCTCAAGCCTTCAATTTCTAAGCGGGGGTTTGTGACCTCTATATTTTACAGCAATATCTGGTAGTCAGGATTAATGGGTAATCCGCTCAGCTCTGCCCAGGTGAAGAATTGTCCACTTATTAATGTGAATATTAGGTCTTCAGAGCTGTATCAAGTTTTATGCGTTGGTTGGTTGGTTGGTTGGATAGTTTATTGATTGGTAGGTTACGTTCTATTCATGAATGTATATATCGTTAATCCCCAACAGTATTTTGCATCTATTGGAGTGAGGTTTGTATAGATAATTTCCCCCGTGCCCACTATAAAACTACCATCTCTGTGAGGATTGTGTTACGGATCTCTGTTTTCCCTCCAGCCGCAGAAACCAAAGTGGAACTTCACAACTTCGGAAATGTATATTAAGATGTAACTAAATCGTGTTTTAGCACAGTACACTCAGACTGGCAGAGAGCAGGCCTAGATAGGTAACATGTCATTGACAACTGGCTCCAGTTCTATGCCCAGAAGGAACTTCCATGCGTAGCCCGTCTCCTACCACTAGGATGTGCAGTTGGCAGTTTCTCTTTATCTAGCTGAGTCCATGCTGGCATTTCTCGTACTCGCCTGTACTTTAGAGCACTCTAGTGTATCACTGGAAATTATCATTCTGTTATATTTGTATGGGAAGAGAGTCGCGGTAGAGCAGTGGTGTGGTATAATAAAACGTCCTTACCCTTTCCTATTTATGGACTCCCTTAAAAATAAACAAACCCTTACAATTACGGTTTAAGTAACTTACTTAATGTAGGAGAAAATAAAACAGCGATAGACTGACCGTGGCACAGCTAAATTTATTTTGGCTTGTTTTCTCTCCCGTACCTGGCCAATCCTGGCGAGGGGGAAAACAAAGACTGAAGCGGCCATTTCTAGTCAAGAGAACACACAAGAAAGTCGACCTTTCCCTTCGGGGAGAAGGTATTTTGCCTTAAAAACATGATTCTCTTCAAGCTATTGGTATGTTATCTACATTATTAAGATATATTTATGTATTACATAGACCAGTATGTTTAATTAAGAATGAGTTACAATTCTCGTAAACCAGGCTGGATGATTTTTACCAATGAAACACAGGTGGGCGCCACGCTGTAAATTTTCCTAGGTCTTACCATTTCAAATTCTTATGTTAAAATCTTGTATAGGCATTATGAACTTATATCTCACTAGTAGTGCTTATAACCTAGAAATATTATGTGTACCGTAGAGTATCAAACTCAGGTAAAAACCACATTCTAGGCATTTTCTCAAAGTGGGAACAGACTCTTGTTTACATACTTCAGTAGAGAACTTGTGGCTGTCAATTTCATATTCCTATGTTAAAACTTCTATGCACTGTGAACAATAGCTCACTATTTATGCTTAGAAATCTGCAAATAATCTATGTACTATAGAAAGGTGTTTTATCCATGCGGGGACATACAAATGATTACGCGTATTCCTGACTCTTAGTCAGGGGATAAAATACTTCGCCACATCATAATCTGTAACTTGGAACTATAGTGTTAAATTTTAGTACCATCCTTTTGTTAACAGATTAGTAACCACTCCATATGAGGGTGAACATATAATCATTTCATAAAATAGTGTTAGGGACATGCCATGTTTGAATATAAATTCATGAACAATTAAAGTAAACGCGTGATGAAAATACATGTTCGGATAGGATTCAATCCCCATCGCCTCACCGTAGTAGAAACAGAAGCGAAGATTGATGTGAATAAATTGCTTGCAATATTCAGAATACTGGACCGTGCGGCATAAGTTATTCTAATAAATACACTCCGAATAATAGAGTCATTGGCAAAACATATCACAGCGATTACTATCCTCATGTGCTGTACGCAGTGGGGGAAAATAATGGATGTTTTAGTTTATGAAGAAAATTCAAAAACCTAGGCTACCTGCATCATCATTATGATTATTATGTATGATTATCATGTACTTAATATCAGAGAAATGTACATGTATGTTTTTTTCTGGTATGAGAATTTTCTCTGTTCTGATTGTTACTTTTTCCTGTGGGAATATACATTTTAATGTTGCACCTTGGGATTAGAGGATGTTGATGTAAGAATCCATGTGTATGTCAGTACTTAAGCCAATGTTGAATAGTCTTGACCTAAGGATGATTATTGGCCGAAAGGAAGACACGGCATTAGAAACCACAGAGATTCTGTATAGGCTATTCTCTTCAAGTAATGAGAGAGACAATATCAACATGTTGGATGGACAGAATGACTTCACTCCTCTAATTGTCCCAGTAACAACAGAACATAAAATATAAGTGAGAAAATACCTTACTCACTATGAAGAGTCAGAATGGCTCTACTCAGCAATGAGGGACAGTGGAACGTGGACACCCACTCCTTTCCCCTTCTCCCCTTGTTGTTTTGTATTTTTGTTTGTAATTGTCTTGTGAAAGTTAACACATCACAGTAGGTTAATGCCCGTGTTGTATTCTTTGTCATCCCTTTTCTATAGAAGAGAAGCAGGTGGTGGTTGAATGTGGTGGGACTATATCACTATATCTGGATCCTGGGTCAACAGCCAGAAAGTAAATGTCCTAACCATAGTCTGCATCTAGAAATACCCATGGACTGCTGTGCTCAATAGCTCCATAGCGAGCAACAGATAAATTAGAAGACAACTGACTGGGTGAGTGATTAAGTCCTATTTTAGTAGGAATATCCAGGATGGACTTCAAGATCTAATAATCTACAAAGATGAAGATCAACAGAGTAACTGACAACAGTGTATCGTCTGCTTTACGTCTGAGAAGTATCACCTATAAGCCTTATCATTCAGCAAAATCAGTGAAACTATGGGACAATCCTACAAGTTACTAAAACTAGCAACAGTGAAAGCCCTTCAACTGTTGGTTGGGTTACCAAGTTAATATCCAACAATGGATAAGTCTTCGAAAGAATGTCTCACAGCTGCAACAGTCAAACATGGAATTCAGCTATTCAACACTAAGTTCTAGCTCAACCAAATTGGGAGAAGACACTGAACCACATAAGCCAATACAACCAAGGTACAAACTGAATATCATCTGAAACATAACTACGAAACCAGATTACCTCAAGGTTCCAAACCCTGAACACCATCAGATAAAAGACCATATGAAAGCAGCTAAATGTCTCTATATCTGCAACAAGAGGAATCATCCAATTGTTTGCAAACCTGTTACTGTGCTGGATTTATTCATCTGTGGATATATGTAGGTATAGATCAAGTGTGGCCCTAGTCACAGATACTACCATGAGATGCCTCTCAGTCAAATAAAGTTCTACACTGGACTAGATAACGACTAACTCTTTGCTGGTCCAATGTCAACCTAAATGCCATGGGTTATAGACTCGCGACTTGGTGGGTGTAAAATCTTTGTTGAACTACTTGGGATTCTGATATTAGAAGCAGAGCAGCTGAATGGACGTCTACTTGGCACCATGTATGGTGAGATGGTAAAGTACCTTCTGCGGAGCTTAAGTGGAAATTCCGGAAAGTTAGACCAACCTGAGGCCCCAAATTTCAAAAAAAGACACCGAGCCTACTGCAACAGAGTACTCGAATATTCTAGCCCGCGGAGGGATTTGTGATTGTGTGTAATTTCTATTATAAAGTATGATTTGCACCATCCAATTACCAGTGACTAAATAGTAAGAACATAACTGAGTGCATTAATTCGGTACCCAGATAATGGGAAAAGGATCTAATCGACAGCAAAGATGAACTCTTAACCGCACACCAGGAGATAAATGACTATTAATTAGTTTAATTAGTAATACAAAATGCTGTTTATGTGTTGTTGTTTTTTTCTGAAGGTAACAGGTCAGTAGTTTTTTTCCAATGGTATATATGTATAATATTTTGGCACCAACTCATTATTTTTAACAATGAGTAAATTGTAAAAGGTGTCAGAAACCAATGTTTATATATTGGGTTCTAGGTACTTGGATCATTATTTGCCTTAATTATGAGGGAAAATGAAAGTAGACCCAATTTGTGGTTGTTGTGTTGTTTGTAATAACATTGTTGTTGTTTTTTCCTGGGGTCATTGGGTACTATGTTGTAATATGCACATCATTCCCATGCCTGTCTGAAAATGCATAGTGTTTATTACACATCTATATATGTAACTGCAGATCTTGAGTTAATACCTGAACTGTTTGTCCAAAAGAGTTGTGTACATCAAGTAAATGTGGTGTCCAACAAGTGGTTGTTTATATGTTGTGAGCAATCAATATCCTTCTAGCACTATAGACAATGAAAAGGGTGATGAAGTGGGAAGGGAAACCTACACACAGATGCCATTGTTTCAAGGATTGAACTCTTTTCTCCTGGGATTTGTGGTAAATATCCCTGATCACCCTGCATTCTAACCAGTGACCAGAGAATCAATAATACCCCCTAGACATTTTAACGAATTATTCTTAGGAATTAAAATCCACATCCCACAAGTGGCGAGCATGTTTTCCTACCAGCCTTACATTTTTGTCCATTAGATCTAGTCGTTAGTATTGGCCCTAGTGTTCTACAGCTCTGGGCCAACCAAAATTCATGAAACCAGTGCTAAAAATTGTTTTCAGAAATATATGTTGCCATCAATCATATGTTTATACATATTATTTATGCATGTATTCAGGTCTTTTCAAAATGCATTTATTTATCTAATTTTGATGTGGTTTCATTTGTTTATTCTCTATTTTTCTCTTTTTATTTGCCTTTCGACCTTCTTCTTCTTCTTCTTCTTCTTCTTCTTCTTCTTCTTCTTCTTCTTCTTCTTCTTCTTCTTCTTCTTCTTCTTCTTCTTCTTCTTCTTCTTCTTCTTCTTCTTCTTCTTCTTCTGCCTCTTCTTCCTCCTCCTTCTATTCCTTCCTGTCCTTGTGCTTCCTATTTAACTTTTCTCCCATTAATTTGAATCTTCTTTATTATTTATTAAAATATAATTAAAAATTGATTAAGAAACCCCGTTGCGCTAAATGTCTCCATTGTACTTTGTTATACAGGAAAGTCATATCAACAGTCGTCATGTGCACGGAATGTTAATATAGAAGATGCGCAAATTATTATTGCTATCTATAACTGAACAGAACTACCGACACAATGGATGCGGGTGTCAGACGCTTGAACTTCCAGGATTTAAAGAAAACAGAAAATACTTCAGGTTATATTGAGTGTTTAACATACATCAATATTGGTGTGTTTTGTCAGATGGGGTATCAATTAAAATGAGCAAGATATTGTAAGCATACTTATTACTATATTGATAAATTAACACACGTTGACATTGATGTATTCCGTTAGGTCGGGCATCACATTAAGGTTAGCAGGATAATGTAAGAATACTTATTGCTATATTGATAAATTAAAATACATTAACATTGATGTATTCTGTTAGATCAGGTATCACATTAAGGTTAGCAAGATCATGTAAGAATACTTATTGCTATATTGATGAATTAAAATGCATTAACATCGATGTATTATGTTAGATCAGGCATCACATTAAGATTAGCAAGATAATGTAAGAATACTTATTGCTATATTGATTAATTAAAATATATCAGCTTTGATTATTATGTCAGATCAGGTATCAAATTACGTATGGGAGATTATGAACACATACTTTTTGTTATATTAAGGCAATCAAAATATGTCACCCGTGATGTATTATGTTAAGTTGGAAAAGAAATTAAGTTTAACAATATAATGAAAAATGCTTATGGTTATTTTGACTACTTAAAACAAATCAATTGTGATGTATTTTTTCAGGCTGGAAATAACGTTACTTGTAAGAAGTTAATAAAAAAGTATTAATTGTGGTTTGTTTATTTATTGCTGATGTACAGATAGATGGTTTCCGTGTTCATAAAAACGTTGTCGATTGATTATTAAATAGACATTTGATCTTTCAAGTTTAGTCACATTTCTTTATTACTTATATTTTAGCCTGTGTGGGTTGTGTTCATCAACAAGATAGAAAGTGAAATGTGTGAGCAAATAGCAAATAATGTCTAAACAGTGACCATGCGCTCAGCACATGTCTTGTTAACTGACTCTGTACCAAACAAAAATTATGTTTGGACCAAACAAACGTACCCAATCAAATGAACACGCAATATGTAAATGTCCGTTCACTGAACATTAAAATAGCAGCCATCAGACAGTTCATAGAGACATAACACAACCTCAGTTAAATGTTATCTGTGACACGTTGGGAAATACCCTAACAGAGTCTAGAAAACATTATAGAAACATGGAAGGAATACTGCAATGGAGTGTATGATATGAATGGCAGTGAGGATATGAATGAGATACATGAATCAATGTCAGAGGACACAGAACCTGAACCCTCATTAGATGACATTGTACGGGCAATTAAGAACTTGAAGAATGGTAAATCACCAGGATGTGGTGAGATACCTGATAAACTAATTAAAGCGGGAGGAGAAGAGAGCATACACAGATATCACGCATTGTGTAAAAAGATATGGCAAAATGAGGTATGACCAAAAGATTCCAATACCAAAACAGGGCAACCTGAAATTATGCAACAATTATAGAACTATTGCCTTGATCAGTCATGCAATTAAAATTCTACTAAAAGCATAATGGGAAGACTTCGTAAGAAAATGGAAGAAGAGATTAACATGGTTCAAGCTGGATTTAGTCAAGAAAGAGGAACAAGAGATCACATACTCGATTTGCGTTTCATAATAGAAACGTGTATAGAATTTAATATAAACATATTCTCAAGTTTTGTGGATTATTCAAAGGCATTTGACTGTGTAAATCATCGGAAACTTTGGGAAATCATGAGGTAATTGGGCTTTCTTTCACACGTAGTACAACTCATAAAAATGCTTTATTTAGACCAACAAGCAGCCGTTAGAATAGATGGCGAGACATCAGTGTGGTTCAACATCAAGTAAAGAGTCCGTCATGGCTGTGTGCTTTCCCCTATTTGTTTAACCTGTACGCCGAAAATATAATGAGAAATGTCATAGACGATATAACCAAGAAGTAATATGATGCCCTAAATATCAGTGGCCATGAAATACCAGAGATTCGCTATGCTTATGATGCAGTATTACTATCCACCACACATAATGGTACAGAAAAACTAATAACCTCAACCCAAAAGAATAGTGAAAATCACAACTTATATTTTAACATAGCAAAAACAAAGACAATGCATACAGATAAAACTATTATGGAGAAACAATGAAATGTTAAGGATGAAAAATTGGAGGTGGTGGAAAATTTCAAATATCTTGAATCATTAATTACCAGCAATGGTGACACAGTAAAAGAAATTAGAAGACGAATATTTATTGCGTTTCAAAAACTAAAGCGATAAATGAATGAACATCACTATCAGACAGTTTATACAGCCATAACACCACTGGCACAGTTTAATGAGACATTAACACCACTTGCAGGCAGGTTATAGAGACAAAATACCACTGTGAAAGACATCTAGATGATCGCAAAGGAAGGCTAAAGAAGCAGATCCAATCAACTGCTGACTGACGTTGTTCATTGAATAATTTCTGGTACTAGTTATTGATGTCTTCATAAAACAGTATGTAGTCAGTAAATGTCTATTGTCAGTTGTAACCCCTCAAAAAGTTAGTTACATATTCCTTATAAGTCACAGTCAACCCCAGCATTTTATAACTGTTTGAAATGTCTTAGCAAGTTTACGATCAGTAGTTTGTCATTGCTTCCCGAACGACCGGCACTCATACCATTGTATGAAAACCAGCGTAAGACGGTCTGCTTCCAGATCGCCCACAACTGTGTTTCAAATGCGGTCGGGATTACGAATTGAGTCCGTAACCCCTTCGCCACCCTTCCTTAAGTGTCTCATTTGACATGCATGGAGATTACAGTGTTTTGTTCTTTGATTTCCTTATAGGCCCTCCGTAACCCATGCAACATTAAGAATTACAGGAGACAAACTCCCCAAAACAAAAAACAACCCAGATCATAAGAAAATGATTATTTTATTCAAGTTGTGGAAAGGAGGAGCGCTTGGCCGAGTGGCTAGAACGTCGGATTCTCCTCCGGGAGACCGGGTTCAAATCCTCGGTAAGGTGTGGGAATTTTTTCTGTCGGGGCAAAAAGAAAATCCTAACCTGCACAGTTCGCGGTGACTAAACTAGCCAGGTGGCCTTAATTCCTCGGGCTCAAAGACCCCCAAGCCATAATACACCGCAGTAAATAACAGTTTTGTTTTTATTTATTTATTTTTTTTTTTTTTTTTGGACATTTGTGGACAAGAAGGTCAATGTGACAGCTGGGAAGATTGGTGATATTAGAGGCAGGGGTTAGCATGTGGAGAACTTGCTGGATGGATTACCACAGTAGCACGTAAGCGGAACTGATCAACTGTTGATAGATGGTTATGGAAATACATGAACACTTGTGCAGTCCATCATGGCACATGATGATGATGATGATAACACTCAATATGTCGGTTCAAATACGACTACACACTTGTAATGTGTTTGGATTACTTTACAACAGGTCATATACGTTTTCCTCAATATGAGTGCAGAAAAACTAGAGGAAATTCCAAATATATTTCCTTTAGCATCTATTAGTGTTTACAGCTTGGTCTTGTCCTTATTTGTACATGCCATTTTCCTGTCTTGTCCTTATTTGTACATGCCATTTTCCTGTCTTGTCCTTATTTGTACATGCCATTTTCCTGTCTTGTCCTTATTTGTACATGCCATTTTCCTGTCTTGTTCTTATTTGTACATGCCATTTTCCTTTCTTGTCCTTATTTGTACATGCCATTTTCCTATTATCTACACAACAAGCACACTGCCAACGTTTTTCACTGACTTTTACAATTAGAGTTCTTCCAAAACTGCTACTAACATTCACAACATGTGTACTTGTGAGACAGACACAGAGAGAGAGTCAGAGACAGAGACACGGCAGAGGGAAAGAGAGGGAGGGGCAGGAAGGAATGAGACAGATAAGAGCGAGGGGGGAGAGATATAGATAAACATGGACAGGGGTTAAGAGAGCGCAATAAAAGGGAAGCGATATGGAGGAGAAACAACATCAACCAAGATAGATACATTAATAATATACAAATGACGGACATGGCTTTCGTCACCATGTTTACAATATCATCATGCACGGGATCCTTTGCAGAACGTCGCTCGCCTATTAGCCCGCTGAAAAGATACTCCATCCTTTTGAGATGCTCCCCGGGTCAAGCATGTTTTATGTCCAAAATGTTTTTATGTAACGTGACCACCTTCGCCCTGTTCGTTCCCTTTATACGATTAAAATATAGTTTGTTTGTATGTTATTGCCCTCGCTCACTTTTAAACTCAAGCTTTGTCCATTCACACTGTTGTTTGGCCATCAAGAATGATGATGACCATTAATTTCATCCAGTGGTGTTGAAAGTATGGAGCAGTGAGTTCTAAGATGGCTGATAAGGCCTATTTTGGCTCGAAATGTTCTTTGACAACGTGGCAAAGAATGCTTGACGTTTCAGGAGGAGGATCTCCTGCAGTGGTTTTTCTGTCCAGCCTTTTCTTCACAGCTCTTGCTGTCCTGGTTGCTTCACAAGTGACTGCATCTTTGGGTAATGATGCACGCCACGAATTTCGGTCTTTGGCAGCAGTCTCCCAGGTGTCAAGACGAATTCCAAAAGCTTGTGTGAGATATTTAGTGTCTTTAAAGCGTTTCCTCTGACCACCTTGGGAGCGTTTACCACAACTTGCCGTAAACGAATTCGTTTAGGGAGCCTATGATCTGGCATGCGAGTCAAGTGACCAGCCCAACGAATCTGATTCTTCATTAGTAGAGTGTGGATACTGGGCGTGGACGCTCTTTCTAGAACTTCAGTGTCTGGGATTTTATCTTGCCATTTAATCTTCAATAGCTTCCTAAGGTAGCTTGTGTGTGTGTTTTTTTAATGTTGAATATCCCTTTTACAGGGCGTTTCTATCAACACCAGCATCTTTCAGCTGCTGTTGATGTACAAGGCAAGATTACGCTCAGTAGTTTGCCTTTGCTTTCTGAGCGACCAGCTCACATACCCCTGTAAGTTACCAATGCGGTGAGAACAGCTACCGATTCTGGCGCATGTTACGTTCCTCACGAGAATATACGGAATTATGGAGAAAGACGTTAACTTCTAGGCCAGGGAAACCGGCGCAGCTTGTGTGGAAGTTGTTTACGGTTTAATTTCCTAGCGTGTCGATAAACAGTCCAGGTTTCACAAGCATATAGCAGTGCGGATAATACAACTGCTTTGTAGACTTTGTAGAAAAGTCAGAACATTATGTAAGGAAGCAAAAGAAGCATGGCTCGGGAAAAATTGCACAGAAATTGAAAAACAATACAACAGTAAAAATACCAAACTAATGCACAAAAGAATTCAGGAGCTTACTAATCAAAGAACACGTACATCAGCAGGCTGCCAAAAGACCCCAAAAAAATGGAAAAATCATAATAGAAAAATCTCAGATTTTACATGTATGGTCAGATTATGTGAAAAACATGTTTGATGATAACAGAGAAGAACAGTATGATGCTCAAAATAATAATGAAGGACCATCAATTTTGAAGATTGAGGTTCAGAATGCTCTAAACCATATAAAAACTATCAAGACACCCGGTTCAGACAGCATCACAACAGAAATTATTAATGCTTTAGAACAGGGGTGGCCAACCTTTTTAGCAAGCGGGCCAAATTTCAGAAATAATATTTCCTGCCGGGCCACTCACCTAATTTTTTTTCCAATTAAATTAAGCAAGCAAGCGTGCTACAGCCTCGACCACATCGTCGCTTCCCACTCCGCGGGCCGCAACATAACTCCCGGCGGGCCGCATGCGGCCCGCGGGCCTCGTGTTGGCCACCCCTGCTTTAGAAGAATACGGAATAGATAAAGTGACCAGACTCCTGAATATAATATATGATCTAGAGATATACCTCATGAATTATGTAATTCTGTATTTATTGCAATCCCAAAGAAATCAGGAGCCTTGGAATGTGATCAACATCGAACAATTAGTATAATGAGTCACATCACAAAGATTTTGCTAAGAATTATCATGCAAAGAGTTAGGAAGAAAATACAACCTGAAAAAGGAGAGGAACAATATGGGTTTGTAGAAGGCAAGGGTACAGTAAATGCTGTGTATATACTGAGAACAATAATTGAACGTTCTATAGAAGTAAACAAAGATCTACACCTTTGCATTATTGACTACACAGAGGCTTTCGATAAAGTGAGACATGTCAACATGAAAAGGATGCTTGAAGATTTACAAATTGATGGAAAAGACCTTAGACTTGTAAAAACCATATATTGGAAACAACAAGCTGCCGTAAGGATTGATAATGAAGTAGGTCAATATCAGCCTATTAAGAGAGGTGTGAGACAGGGGTGTGTAATGTCTCCAGATCTTTTTTCCCTGTACAGTGAAAATATTTTCAGAAATATAGAAGATATGGAAGGAATCTATATTGGGGGACGATACATCAATAACATTAGATATGCAGATGCTGCAATCTTGATTGCAGACAATGAACAGGACCTGCAACATTTAGTAGTTGCACACAGTGAACAATTAGGGTTAGAATTGATTTGTAAGAAGACACAGATTATGGTCGTCACTAGGAAGGAAGAAATACCACAATGTAATATACAAGTAAATGGGCAAATTCTTAAACAAGTGAATTGGTACAGCTATCTCGGAACAGTCTTAACATCTGATGAGAGATGCCTTAAAGAGATTAGAACAAGATTTGCAATTGCGAAGGTAGCCTTTTGCAAGATGAAAAACATACTGATCAATAAAAAGATATCAACTGAAACGAGAAAAAGAATGTTGAAGTGCTACAAAGAACCTGTATTTTTATATGGATGTGAAACGTGGACAATGAGCAGACAAGCTGAAAAACCGCTGATGGCTGTGGAAATATGGTTCCTGCGGAAAATGCAAAGAATACCATGGACAGGTAGAAAAATTAATGAACAAGCCCTACAAGAAGCAAATGAAGATCGTAAACTGCTTAGATATGTTAGACGTAGACAGTCAAAAATTGTTGCGCATGTTATGAGAAGACATGAATTGGAGAACTTGGTGACACTGGCAAGGTGGAAGGGAAGAGATCAAGGGGAAGACCAAGAAGTAAATACCTGGATGGCTTAACCACGTGGCATGGTCGAGACAGAAACACGGAGCTGATCCACGACTGTGGTGATCGAGTGAGATGGCAATACGTAACCGTCCATGCTTATCGGCATGGCACATGATGATGATGATGATGATGATGATGATGATGATGATGATGATGATGATGATGATGATGATGATGATGATGATGATGATGATGATGATGAATGATGATGATGATGATGATGATGATGTAGACTTTCAGCTTTGTTTGCAGGCTTATTCCATTTCTGTCCCATACATTCTGGTACAGTCTGCCCAAGGCCGCACTGGCCTTAGAGATTCTTGCATTCACTTCGTCACAGCTTGTGACACAGTGCTGCCAAGATAGATAGATGAATTTGTCCACAGCACTTTGTATATGATCATTCACCTTGATATTCGGCACTGGAGCTGGCTGGTACATAACTACTGTCTTCTCCAAGTTGATATTGAGCCCAAAGTAGGCACAGACGTATGAGAAAGCTGAAACATTATGTTGAATGTCCGCCTCTGAGTTGGCATATAGAGCGCAATCATCAACAAACAGGAGCTCTCTGACGGTGTCGCTGCTAGTTTAGGTTTTTGCTTTCAGCCTTCTGAGATTGAACAACGTTCCATCCATGCGGTAGTTCATGTCTATTCCAATGTCATTGTTATCGAAAGCATAGCTGAAAACATGAGGCTGAACAGTGTTGGTGCCAGGACACATCCTTGCTTCACTCCATTAGTGTCAGGAAAGGGTTCAGACAGTTCACTATTTTCCTGTACTTTTGCCTGAATACCATCATGAAATAGCCGCACTAGTTGGACAAACTTTCGTGGACAGCCATATTTCGCCATACTCTTCCACAGTTCTTCTCTGCTGACTGTTTCAAACGCCTTGGTAAGGTCAATGAAAGTGGAGAACTTTTCGGAGTTCTGTTCCTGACATTTCTCTTGCAGCTGCAACAGTTCCTCGTTCTTTTCTGAAGCCACATTGTCTTTCAGGAAGAAGACCTTCATCGAGATGGGCCGTGAGGCGATTAAGAAGAATTCCGGTGAGTATTTTCCCTGAAATTGAGAGCAAGGCGATTCCTCGGTGGTTGTCACGGAATTGGCGGTTTCCTTTACGTTTGTATAGGTGGACTATTGACGCGTCCTTGAAATCTTGAGGCATGGTCTCGTTCATCCATATGTTTGTGAAGACTTGGTGAAGCTACTCTGTTAGGACCGGCCCACCTGCCTTGTATATCTCTGCTGGGATGGAGTCAGGACCAGGTGTATTACCGCTGGAAAGTTGCTGGATGGCTTTGTTTACTTCCACTATGGTTGGCAGGTCGTAAAGTGTATCATTATTGGGAACTTAAGGAAGGCAGTTGATGGTTTCATCATAGAAAAAGGAAGTTGCATTTAAGATGTCGCTAAAATGCTATGCCCAGCGTTGAAGGATTTCTTTCTTATCGGTGACCAATGTTCCCCCATCTACACTGAGGAAAAGGACCTATGCCTGGTGATGTAGGACCATAGACCGCTTTCAGTGAATCGTAGAAGTTTTTCATATCATGTCTTTCAGCAAAGCCTTGAATTTCATCAGCTTTGTTGCTCAGCAAGGAGTCCCGCATGTGCCGATATTCCTGCTGCACTACAGACCGAATGTTATTGAAGGCATTTTTTTTTTTTTGCTGTAGACTTTGTGTCATTCAAAAATGCCTTGAGGAGAAGATGCTTCTCGGCCAGCAATTGGTTAATGTCTTTGGAATTTTCATCAAACCAGTTTTTATGCTTTTTTTTTGGGGGGGGGGGGGGCGCTGGACCCAGGATTTCCATACCTGTGTTGTAAATTGTGTCCTTTAGGGCTGTCCACACTGTTTCCGCATCCTGTTTAGCTGCAGCATTGGGTTTGAAGCGGTCTTCCAGCATATCTTCAAACGACAGCTGCATTTTTGTCCTGCTGTTTAGGCAGGTGACATTTAGTTGTGTTTTTTTGTGTTTTTTTTTTGGCATTTTTACCCCTTGAGGACGCCTTGGTGGTTTGATGTGTATGTTTATTTTCGAGATAATGAGACGATGGTCTGTCCAACAGTCGACACCACACATGGATTTTGTCACCCGTACGTCTTATCTGTGACTCCTCCTGGCGATGACATAGTCAATGAGGTGCCAGTGTTTCGAGCGAGGGTGCATCCACGATGTCCTATTTCTCGTGGGAAGGCGGAAAATTGTGTTGGTGATCAGGAGATCGAGTTCAGCACTTGTCTGAGGAAGAAGGAGTCCATTGCTGTTACAATTTCCGACTCCGTACTTACTAATGATGCCACTCCAAGAGGCGGTGTCCTTGCCTACATTGGCATTGAAATCCTCAAAGAGTATAAGTTTGTCTCTTTTGGGAACAGATGTTAATACGTTGTGCAGGTCCTCACATACTTGTTTGACGTCATCTTCATTGGTCATGGTTGACGCTTAGACACTCACGATGGTTACATGCTTCTTTCCTCTCAGCAAGGGTAACTTAATGGTTATAAGCCTGTCATTTAGAGCCTTCGGAAATTCAGCTAGTCTGCCAACCAGGACCGACTTAATGGCAAATCCTACACCGGATTGGCGTCTTTGCTCGCTTTTCCTTCCACTCCAGAAGAATGTGTAGCCGGCACCTAAGTCACAGATTTGGCCTTCTGCAAGTCGTGTCTCGCTCAGGGTTGCAATGTCGATGTTGTACCTGCCCAGCTCTCTCCCAATCAGTGCTGTTCGTCTCTCTGGGCCCGACCCGCCGTCTCTATCAAGTAGCGTGCGTACATACCAGGTTCCGATTGTCAAGGGAATATACATTTGCTCTTTTAGCTTTACCTGTTTTTACTTTGTATGTCGACCGCAGTATAGGGTACCCACCAACCGTGGCTAGCTGGTTAGGTAATGATGGAGTAGACAATGTTTAGGGCACCTTTTTAGCCCCTTCTTCACGCTATGGAGGTGAGTAGTGCTTTCCTATAGAGTTGCTCAGTAGCTCAGGGCGCTGCCGAATCTCACTGCTGCTCCGGTCAGTAGAAGACGAACATATGGCCTGAGCCGCCAGTATGCAGGTCGGCAACTACAGTTGCCAGCATACCCACGCCTGCCGCTTCGCCACTCGCCTATCGCCACAGGGTTTGAAGGTGATATATGAAGTTGGGTGAAGAATGACATGCGCGATGAACTGGATTAAAGTGAGGAAGAACTGCGCAATTCGTCGACCACACTCTCTCGCCTGAGCCTATCTGAATCCAGTGGCAAGACAAGTCAAGACGACTGAATGACCAGGGCGCTCTACGTGCCTTGCCGTGCTCATTATGTTCCACAACGCTTTGCAGGTAAGCGCCCTCTTGTCCTTTGAATTAACAATGATTTCTTCCTCGCAGTCTACCGAGTCCTGTCTTCACATGCTGGGTAGGCATACCCTATTCACCGATTGGTTTGACACCAAATGGGCTGCCCACGCCTGGTTTAGCCAGCCTGTCACAGCTGTTGCCCGTGGGTGGCCGCTGATCGCATCCAATCCATACACACTACTTCAAGTAGCACTAGACTGAATTGTGCGTGTGGATTAGCTTTCCTTGTTACCAGCATCTCACGCATCAGGCGAACCCGCTTCGACCTGTGAGGTACTTGTAATTTACGGCATCAGCATACCGGATGTTTCAGAGCGCGCGTTCTTATCCATTCGGCCATGCTGACCTCCTTATAATATGGTTTTATAGGATCAATTAAATCAGTATAATTATTGCATTGAGAGTACACGAGGATATTGAAACATGTGTGTTACAGCGAGCTATAGGCGAGATAAAGACAGTGTGATCTGACATCGTTAGATTTGCGATATTTTACAATCTCTGCTTGCTTATTTCACGTATGCTTTTATCAGATTAAGAGATCATTGACCTCCACACACACACACACACACACACACACACGCACGCACGCACACACGCACACATGCACGCACACACACACACACAAACACACACACACACACACACACATGCTCTAAACCTCGGCTATAAAATACAAATTCTCTAAACCCCGGCTATTGATTACAGCAATAAGTTCAGTTCATTGTCTTTGAACTGAAAGTAAAGCCTAGTCCGTTAACTCAGAGTTTTTGACAGCTGAATTTACAACAATGTGTGTCGTGTGTGTGAATTACTGTTGATTGATTGTCTTGTTGATAGTGGTAAATGTTACTCGAGTAATAGAATTTACAAAACCAATGGATCAACATCGAAACTTGATTATATGAAAATCCAGTGCCTTGATGCTTAGAACTGTAAAACTCCTCAAATGCACCCATCGCTGTGGCTTAGGGATAGTGAGACGCGCAATTTCAAAATCCCCCGCCATACCGAGTCCAGGATTCGATAACAGCTGTGGCCATTTGGAATCAGACCAAATTTCGTTGATTTCGATGGTATGAGGCGTCGGCAGATCACAATACAAAACCATGGTGAATTACTGAAGTAAATAATAATACATAAAAAAAATACTTCGGTTAGTTGCAACGCTTTGTGACGAATATGAAACTAATTTTAACAGATGGGATATTTTTCTTTATGACCCTGCATCATATTCTTGTAAAGTTGTTTCACCTCGCCCTTACACATGAGCCATACACTGCATGCAAATGAAGACCAGCAATGGTGATTAAATACAGTTGACGGTGGTAAACATACCCGTAGTAAATGTTTCAGTATACGTAAGCATGTAAGGGTAATTATAGTCCAGTACAACAAAGCACGGTAGCCGTGGTAGGGGGGTGGCTACACGCTCGCCTGCCAGGCCTGTTGTAACGGGTTTCAATCCCCATCGGGGCGGATTTAAATAATTGACCTGGGCTCCCAGATTGACCCAGCTTCAAATGCGTGCCAGGAAGTGTCGTGGGAAGTAAAGGTTTAGTTTAAGTTTAGTTTATTTGACGAATCAACATCGCGGCACACAGGTGTAACCTATAAGTGCTCCACTCTACTCCTAATTCAAGTCTGAGTCCGGAGAATCTCAGCTCAGTGCACGAACTCCGTAGCACCGGCGAGGATCCTGAAATGCTTTGAGTAGATTTTTAACTCGAAATTTTGCCCCGGGCAGCGCCGTTGGGCTACTTTTTTCGATTTCCAACTGCCAAGGGATGTTTTACGTGCGCAACAATACACACGAGCGTCATACCTCACTACCCAGAGACCAGGGGAAATTTTGTTACTAAACGTTCAAGTGAAAAAATCCCAGCCCTCACCGGGGCTTGAACCCGGGACCTACAGCACTCGAGGCGGACACCATACATCGAGACCACTCAGTCCCCTTGGGAAGTAAAGGTGGCCAGGGACACTGATAACATCGCTCATCAAATGCCCATTTGTCTTTAAATTATATGGGTCTAACATCATAAGCCCAATGCGTCTAGGCGTTTGAAAGGTCCTTTACTTGATTTTTTTTTTTAACAATAAACTCACTAAAAGACACCCGTTGTATGTATTTATCAAATTTGACTAGAATAATGAAAGTGATGGCAGCTTGTAATTCTGTTTCTTGCGTTGCTCTTTTTTCTCCCATTGAATCATATGCCACCAGCTGACTCTGCAAAATAAATCTAAGTATTGCCTATTCCTGCAGCTTCCTCCCATTTCCTAACCTATTTCATTTATGTCTCCAAGTTTCTTCTTCGAATGCTTTTAGGTTTCCTGCTTATTCCTTTGCTCTATGGGTTCCAGATAAACGCCTTTTCAGTTATAATATTATCAGGTTTTCCCCAATCTGTGTTCTATCCAGCACAGGTGTCTTTACTTCACCTCTGAATTAACTGGAGTGCTATCTCCCTAAACTGCACATTCTTGTTCAAGATTGACTGGATTTTGCGGTTAAGTTTTCTACAGAATGGAGTAGCCAGTCCGATCACAAATCACACTATCCGCCTCTTGCGACATGCATTGTAGATTACCATTCGTTGATTAGAAACAACTACATCACGCAGACATGAAAGAAACAATTACATCACACAAACATGAAAGAAACACAGCTAATACTGGCATCTTGTCAGTTATCAGTTATCAGTTATCAGAGGGGGTATCTTCATTGCACTCCGGACAGGTCCATAGGTGCTCAGATACTTCCCCCCCCCCCCCCCCCCAGCATATGCATCAGCGTTCGGTGGCTAATAGTGCCAGTTCTGTGTTGGTTGACGAGGCACCTCGTTTTCCCGATGTACCTTTCGTGTCTGGCCGTGCCAATTCTTACTCCCAAGTCTTTCATCCTGGACAGCGATGTGGATTCACTGACGTTAAAGTCCTCTGTTCTCGACATATCTTTAAGGACGTTAATAACATCGGCACGATCCATAGGCTGGCCATCTGCAGGGGGTGCAGAGACAGCCAGTTTATCAACTCGTTCATTTCCCTCGACTCCCGCATGTCCCTGGACGAAGATGAAGGTGACTTTACGGACAACAGACTTCCGCAGCGACTCAGTCTACTGTCTACGTTCAGATCCAGATACAAGATGGCATCTTGTCGTCTTGACAGGCGATAGTTTGTTACATTGCGCTTCACAAACAAGGCATAATCATCTCTCCATAGTACAAAATCTGGGCTGAATTGTTTAGACCATGTATTGCCCATACAGCACGATCCCTCTCTCGGTCAGCCTTGTTTACTCCAGAGGAAAGGTAACACTAATACATCTGGTACAAGACAAGCTGCTGAAGCTGCCGGATAAGCTAAGCAATGATCTAATTGTTTGCCTGTCAGAGCTATATCAGTTGCCGACCAGGCTTAGTGTCTGGTCTGCCCTTTCATGATATTATTTAGTCTTTAAGTTCCATATCCCCGCATCAGGATAACGCTTGTACCCTCCAAATTGCTCTTCTTCGCCAGAAGCTGTTGACACCAATGTGGGGTGCCGGGTTTGGTGAGCGAAGCTTAACATTCAGCGCTGACAGAAAGTAGGTAATATCGTCTACTGTTATACGGTAGTCTCTCATATCTGACTAAGATCTGACTAATTGAAAGAAATAATTACATCACACAGGCATTCATGACACAATTACAACATGGATATACAAGAAATACTACATC
>OY992882.1:39236488-39293988 GCA_963921405.1 Cepaea hortensis
TCGGTCTTTCTGTCATTTGTCCTGTTGGTCGGTCTGTATGTCTATCGGTTAGTATGTCTGTCTGGTTGTCTGCCTGCCTGCCAACCTACAGTAGCGAATTCTTCACTGTAAAGCCCACACCATGTTGCCTTTTTTTTTTTGGCCTGCCCTCTACCCTTCCAAAAAAGGTGTAATTGTTTTCCTTGAGTGACCCTTCTTCAGCGAGGTGAGTCTCTTGCAAGCCAGCAATATCAATGTTAAGACGATTAAGTTCGGAATCAATCACAGCCGTTTTTCTCACATCGTCAATATTTGTCAAGTCAGTGTGAAATCCTGGACACATGGTTCTTACGTTTCAGGTTGCAAGTCGTAGCTTGAGGTTTCTATTTTTCTTTTTATTAATACTGTCAGAGTCCTAACTACTGGCTCCGTCTAGTTCACTGGACTTAGACAGGCAAATTACAACATCTACGTAACATACACTAATAACACATGAATGCAATCGGAAACTGGCAGGAACTACCTCCTGAACAATCATTTATTACAATATGTTACAGGCTGACAACATGGTCGCACTTCACACTCAAACACTCGTTCAACACCAACACGCGCTAGCTCACAATGGCGATCTTTACACTGTCGCCCGCATGATCATTCACAATCACAACTTCACATCATCCCGCACATATCACAGTTCGCACATTCCTCGAATATCACTACACAACGTTCATCTCCATCTATGCGTCACAATACACTATCGTTCTATCGTTCTATCGCTCTCTCGATCCCCACACGTCCGTCTCTATTCGCTGCCGCACACACACTGACTCTCTCTCCTCGTTGACCTTCCCACATCACGTGGCTCTGTTCACGGGCTTCTTGCCTGACCGTCCGCTAGCCAAGCCGTGGTGTCTCTTACTGCCCCTTGACCTCAGCTATGCTTACACTGACTCTCGCTTACATACCGGCACTTACATTCTTCCTTACATATAAGACCATGACATTCTCCCCCCGCCCAACCAATGTGGCACTTTCTCTTGGAAATGTCAGCTATGCTTACACTGACTCTCGCTTACATACCGGCACTTACATTCTTCCTTACATATAAGACCATGACAATACCTAGTGCATTGGTTTTACCGCCTGTTATTCAGAATTTTTCTAGCCCCAAGCACCCATTGAAGCAGGCAGGCTGTGGAGGATCAGCACCCAATGGCCGGGGGCTGCCCAGCTTGAGGCGGGCGGTAGCTGATCAGTGACACCTGTATGTGTCTCCAACCGTCAGAGACAACCTGTGGCGCCCAATGCCTACGCCAATTGACAAGGACTTATAACCCGTAACAGTTGCCTCTCGCTTTGATTCCGAGATCGGTTAAGACCAGGGATGGAGTTATTGCCTCTACATAGCACAAAGCCTGGGCTAAAATATAGAGACCATGTGTTGCTCATGCAGCATGATCCCTCTCTCGGCCTGCCTAGTTCACTAAAGAGGAAAGGTAACACCTATACATCTCGAACAAGACAAGCTACAGAAGCTGCCGGATCAGCAAAGCAATGCTCTAGCTGTCCGCCTGTCGGAGCTTCGATCCTAGACCAGCTGCCAACCAAGACTTAGGGCCTAGTCTACCCTGCCATGACATTTTGTCTTTAGGTTGCATTTCCTCGCACCAGGATAAGGCTTGTACCCTCCCAATTGCGCTCTTTCGCTCGAAGCCATTGGCACAATGTGGGATTTCGGGTTTGGTAAGCGCCGCCCAACATTCGGCGCTAACAGAAAGCATGTAATACCGTCTACTGTCGTAAGGTAGCTCAGTCATATCTGACTAAGACTGACTTGTAATTATAACTATATAATATATATATATATATATATATATATATATATATATATATATATATATATATATATATATATATATATATATATATATATATATATATAGCTAATAGAGCTATGCTGGCGAGAAGGATAAGTCCCACAGGATTTCAAAGATTCAAAGATTCAAACATCATAACGCTGTACAAGAACAAGGGAGATCGGAGTGACTGTAACAACTATAGGGGTATCTCACTTCTGTGTATTGTTGGGAAAGTATTTGCCAGAATTGTCCTGCACAGACTTCAAGTCCTGGGAGATCAAGTCTACCCCGAATCACAGTGTGGCTTCCGTCAGAACCGGTCTACCATTGATATGATATTCTCATTGAGACAGATGCAAGAAATATGCCGGGAACAAAATCAGCCACTGTTTATTGCCTTCATCGACCTCACAAAGGCATTCGATTTGGTCAGTCGTGAGGGTCTGTTCAAAGCACTAAAGAAGATTGGCTGCCCACCAACTCTTCTGTCCATTGTGGAATCGTTCCACACAGGCATGAAGGGTATAATCAAGTTTGATGGCTCAACTTCAGAAGAGTTTGAAATCAAGAGTGGAGTTAAGCAAGGTTGTGTACTAGTCCCCCACCCTCTTTGGGATATACTTTTCACTTCTACTGAAATATGCCTTTCGTGATCAGGATGACGCTATATACATTCACTCACGCTCAGATGGTGGCCTCTATAATGCTCAGAGATTGAAGGCCAAGATCAAAATTAGCAGGGTACTAATCAGAGAGTTGCTTTTTGCGGATGATGCTGCGATTACGACCCACTCTGAGGAAGAATTACAACATCTACTATCATCATTCTCCAATGCTTGTTCTGAATTTGGTTTAACAATTAACAAAAAGAAGACACAGATTATGTCACAAGGTGCACATGATGAACCATCAATCTTTATTGACGACGCCGAACTGGAGATAGTAGACCATTTTACATATCTAGGATCAGAGGTAAATAGCAAATTATCCCTCGATCAGGAAATCAACATCAGGATTGGCAAGGCAGCAACAACAATGAACATGTTAGCAAAAAGAGTCTGGGAGAACAGGAAGCTTACTGCCAAAACAAAAGTCCTCGTCTACCAAGCCTGTGTCCTTAGTACTCTTCTTTATGGCAGTGAAACCTAGACAACTTACTCACGCCAAGAGAAACGTTTAAACAGCTTTCATATGCGGTGTCTGCGAAGAATACTTGGTATTAAGTGGCAAGACAAAATCACAAATACTGAAGTATTGGAAAGATCAGGTTGTGTGACGGTGTATTCCATGCTCAGTCTTCGTAGACTTAGATGGATAGGACACATTAGGAGGATGGATGATGGTAGAATACCAAAGGATATCTTTTTTGGTGAATTACAGATGGGTAGGAGATCTCAGGGTCTACTACGATACAAAGATGTGTGTAAGCGGGACATGATTGATACAGGCATTGATAGTGCACATTGGGAGCACGTCGCCGCTGAACGTGATGCATGGAGGGCAACTATCAGAAATGGAATAAAGACAAAGGAGAAAATGATTGCAGATAAAGCACACACAGAGCGTGAGAGACGTAAGATGGTGCAAAATGGTGGAAGTGACCATGTTTTCACATGCACCTACTGTGGGCAAACATTTGCAGCAAGAATTGGCCTTACCAGCCACACTCGCCACCGCCATGGATCGTAGTTATTAAGCCTTTTTGAAGCACAATGTACCAAACTATCGTCTGTCAAGACGGAAAGGTGCCAATGATTATATTTTTTTTTTTTCCGCGTTTCCATCCTGTTTCAGGATATTGCGGTCAACACCAGCATCTTTCAGCTGTATGTTGATTCCTAGGCTAGATTACGCTCATCAGCACGCCACGACTTTCTGAGCGACCGGCTCCATACTCTCAAATGAGAACCAGAGGAGAACCATTTGACCCAACTGAAATAATTAACAGCGAAAATGGAGAACCAATAAGTGAACAAAAACAAATCCTAATAAGATGGAAACAGTACTTCGAACAACTTCTCAACATCCCATCAGATGTCACAGGAATTCAAGAAACCGACACAGATGCCACCGAAGAACTAGAACCAGACATACTGAAAAAAGAAATTATAGAAGCCATCAGATTAGCACCATTGAACAAATCACCAGGACAAGATGAAATACCAAATGAACTAATAAAAGCAGCAAGAGAAGTAGGAACAGCATGGCTACATAGACTGTTCATCCATTTTTGTGTAGAACAACAGACACCACGAGACTGCCGAAATGCAATAATTATCCCAATTCGGAAAAAACAAAGGAAGCAAAAGTGACTGCACACAATACAGGGGCATTTCACTGTTGAGTCTTACTGGGAAAATATTTTTGCAAAATTCTTGAGAAAAGATTACGAACTGTAACGTAAACCGGAACTAACCGGCGAGGTGATCGCCCTGGGTAGCAATGCTACAACATAAACAAGTTCACGGGGTTAAAGGGCATTCGCCGGGGAGGGCTGCAAAGAAGGGTTTAAAGACAGTGGAAAACATTGACGGGGACAGTTGAGTGTTGGGACCCGACAGTGGAGGTCGGCGGTCGGAAAAAGAATTGAATGGTAGCTGAGTGAGCGAGAGAACTCCGCCCTGTGTTTTTCAGTGCTAGTAATTCTGAAGCTAAGTATTAAAGACTGAGCCCGGTTATCATCAGCGACAGTGTTTGGGACTACGTGTACTGTACCTGTGCCTATGCAATGTATATATATATATAATGATGAACGTTCCTGAGGAATAATGTTGTATCCAGTTGTTCAAATTAAAGTATTATGTGCGCAGTCTGGTGTTTGGGTATTGATGCATCGTGGTTGATCAGTCGTTCAACACAACATTCACACAGACATCCTCTAGACACAACCATAGTCAATCATCTATGTCAATCCTACCCTGTGACACGAACTATTATAGAACTCCAGCTAAGCGAAACACAACTTGGATTTAGGAAACACAAAGGATGCACATATGCCATTTTTGATCTTATACACCTTAAAGAAAAATCAATCGAATTCAATGAAAATTCTAGAATTAGAATTTCAATAAATTCTAGAATTAGCCGAAGTAGGAGGCGATTTTAAACAGTTAGTGGATTTGATGCTAAGAGACAAGATATTATCGGCATGTAATACAGATTTGGTCGCTTTCTTCCATGAATGTAAACCAAAGGACATTGAAACAATGTCCCAGTTATTACAAAACTACATGACAGCACATCCGAACTGTTCTAATGGCAGACAGGTTGATGAGGAAATAGTTTGTGCAGCCTATAGTAAACAGGATCAGAACCCAGTTATTAGACCAAGGTCGAAAAGTGTGGACTCAGCACAGAGGTATGAGCAACATGGACCTAAAGACAATGGTTTCCGTGGCAACCATTTTGGCAGATCAGGATGTTACCCATACCACATGGGATATTTTAAGAGGCGTCCGAATAGTTATTCCGGATGTTTTAATTGTGGGAGCTGGAGACACAAGGCAGCACAGTGTGATGAAAACCATCCAATGGGCCAACAAATAATAGGAGAAAGAACATGATTTGTTTCAAATGTGGCGGGACCGGGCACTTACGCTATCAATGTACGATGGGGGAAACTGAGCACTCAAATGCAGCGCAAGTGATTGAGACAATCAATAATGAGAATTGTAATGGATGCAAACCTCTTTTTGATAAAGACAGTGAGCCTGTCTTAATGGGCGGTCACCCATATCAAGCAGGATCAGCAGTGCATGCAGGAGGAAGTTTGAAGCTGCATCATGGGTTTATTAATGATAGTGAAGCAGTGACACTTAGGTATTCCTATTGTATGACCATCGGGGTTAGAAAAAGTCTAGTACATCCCTCGGCTTACACAAGGAAAAAGGTTAGATGTATAACGTTTAATGGTACAGTAGAATTTTACCCATTGGCTGTTATCACAGTGACAACACAATATATCACAGAAAGAGTGACAGCGTGTGTTCTGGACTCACCAGTGGCAGATCTGATCATTGGAAATGTGCCACGAGTTAAAGAGTGTACAGAAGAGGAAGTAGTTCATTGGTACCACAAATATGGTGTAAGCAGTAACGAGGTAGTTACCATAAGAGAACCTAGATTAGATACTATAGCTGAAGAAGAAGAGGCACTTGAAGTTGACAACCAAACAGGGACGAATGATAGCACCGCTGAAAAAGAGAAGACTGATCCCAAGCAAAGCCCTAGTGACTGTCAAAGACGAGACAGCACTCTTGAAAATGATTGTCAGATGTATGGTAATCCAGAACATAAGTGATTAACGAACAAGAGGGGTGGCTTTGAAGGAATGAATAATAGTTTCACTAACGATGCGTCAGATGACAAGACTATAAGCATCCAAGGTGGGATACCTTTAGAGCATAGAGACCGGTATATAAGAACAGCTCAGTATATTTCATGTGCAGGGCACATAGGAATAATGCGTACGCAGCAGAGAGCAGTGTACCAGTTATATTGGCCAGGATTTAGTAAAGAGGTCAAACTAAACAGAGAATCCGGTGTAACGGTGCAAGATACAGATAGGAAAGTTAAGTCAGTTCAAAAGAGTGCTAACGACATCACTGACCCAGGGTTATAGATAGCCTACAGGTGTTTTAAATATATAGGGACCATGAGTGATGGGTACACGAGGGGGAGACGCATTATAGGCAGAAACTGGGGGATATGAGCGACAAGAGGAAGATTTTATCCGGTATCCAGTGGGACAGATATTCCCCCCCCCCCAATGAACAGTCACGTCGTCAGACAAACCGATCACAGTCACTCAAATCCATGCAGGCAGCAGTAAGGAAGAGCTCACGCATTCATCGATGGGGTATATTGCTGCAGGAGTATGCATTTTTCCGATGCCCATACGGGGTGAAGAAAACACCATGGCAGACCTGCTGTCCAGAAATCACCATGGGCAAAGACCAACGAAACAATGACTATGGGATTAGTGTAAGAAATAGTTAAGTAAATATGACAGTGTTCATTGTTCAAGAAGCATCCCAGACAAGACTGCCGGGGTGGTATAGCACCTCAACAATGAATATTTTTTGGTGTCACGTTATACAGTGTCAACTATCTAATGTGAATATTATATTTTATGGGTTTTGTCATAAGGTTATGAGTAGGAACATGGTGGATCTTGTGTTTTATGTTATGGATAGGGAAGATAGAAGGACTACTAGGCACGCAAAGTTACTGGTGCCCACATGTGAGAAACATTACTCTCCCATCATTGGAAAACTATGTTTTCTTTTGAGGAGGGGGTAGTGTAACGTGTTTATCCAGAAATAACCAGTGAGAGGATCGTCCTCATGAATGAATGTTGTATCCAGTTGTTCAAATTAAAGTATTATGTGCGCAGTCTGGTGTTTGGGTATTGATGCATCGTGGTTGATCAGTCGTTCAACACAACATTCACACAGACATCCTCTAGACACAACCATAGCCAATCATCTATGTCAATCCTACCTTGTGACACGAACTATTATAGAACCCCAGCTAAGCGAAACACAACTTGGATTTAGGAAACACAAAGGATGCACAGATGCCATTTTTGATCTTATACACCTTATAGAAAAATCAATCGAATTCAATGAAACACTCTACTTAACCTTAGTCGACCAAGAAAAGGCATTTGATAGAGTAGATGGAAACAAGCTGTGGGAAATTCTTAAACAATATGGTGTGAGTACACATCTAACAAACCTATGTAGAAGCTTATACAATAACAGTGAATGCATAGTGAGAGCAACTGGAGAACACTCAGAACCCTTCACCATAAGATCCGGATTACGACAAGGTTGTGTCCTGTCCCCTCTCTTGTTTATATCATATATAGACAACATGTGTAAAGAAACCAGCCAAACAGATACCGCAAGAACAGCGCTTGACGAGATCACAGAAGAAGAACCATCTGCAAATCTAACCATTAGAGAACTCCTGTTTGCGGACAACCAAGCACTAATAGCAAAATCAGAAGCTGAATTACAAGACCACATGAATAGTCTAAACGAAATGTGTAGGGAACATAACATGAAAATGAGCACAAGTAAAACAGAGGTATTGACTATAGCTAAAGAAGATAAAACAACAACGATTCACCTAAACGAACATCCCTTGCAACAAGTAAAGAGTTTCAAGTACCTAGGAAGTATAATATCATCAAATGGCGAATCAGAAGACGAGATCGAAAATAGATGCAATAACGCAAATCAACTCATTGGACAAATAGCACCAATACTAAAGAACAAACATGTATTAATAACTACTAAGAATGCACTTTACAACACAATCTTCCTACCAACTCTATGTTACCAATGCCAAACCTGGAAAATGACAGAAAAAGAGAAAAGGATAAACACGACAACAGAAATGAGATTCCTGAGAAGAATACTCAATGTATCAAGAAGAGATAAGATCAGAAATGAAGAAATCAGGACTAAAGTGGGGGTTATAGCTGCATTATATTTAATTAGAAGGCAGCAAGCCAAATGGTTTGGCCATGCAAGTAGGTTACCATGTTGATTGATTGATTGATTGATTGATTGATTTAGGAACCGACATCACAGCATTCGGGGTATTCCCATAAGCGCCCCGTCCCCATTCTCAGCAGCCAGCGAGGAGTTCCAACACCAATGGTACCAGTAGCAATTTGATTATATGTCCGCCTCACCTTTCCTCTGAGCGTCGAGCGTCGGACAGATCCCCTCGTCACTCTTCGCTGTCTCATTCTTGCCAGACCATGGTGATCCATTTGCTCCTCCGTGGTGTATACGTGCTCCCACAAGGGCGCAACCACGTCTGCCTTGTCAAGCATCAATACTCCACCAAGCTTTGCAGAGCCAGCCAATCTGTCCGCTTGTTCATTCCCCAGCACACAGGCATGCCCCGGAGAAAAGATCCAGGCGATGCTTATCTCCCGTGACCTCCCAAGCGAAGCAACCCACTCTGCTCGAAGCTTGCCTGTCCTCCCTCACCTTCTTCAGCATTCTTTCTGAGTCAGTTACAATCACGAATGTGTGTGTATCGTATTCTCCATCCGGCGGAAAGCTGACCTGACCATATAGGTTACCAACTAACAGTATACCACAACGAGCAATGATGTACAGACCAGAGGGAAGCAGAGAAAGAGGCCGACCACGTAAACGATGAACGCAGGGAATAACAGCGTCCATGGGACTATCGATACATGAAGCCCACAATCGGGCACTCTCCCGCTGTTTAATACTTCACCTCGACACCGCAAGGTACAAGAGGAACATGATGAGATGAGATTTTATATATGTACTAGCTGACCCGGCCCGGCTTCGCCCAGTCCTTGGTGGGGAGCATCTCATTTAATTCATATAAGTAGTCATATAAGTTCCCGTTCCCGTTACCGACTATCTGTCTGTCTGTCTGTCTGTCTGTCTGTCTGTCTGTCTGACCCGGCCCGGCATCGCCCAGCTCCTGGTGTGGAGCATCTCATTTAATTCATATAAGTAGTCATATAAGCTCACGTTCCCGTTCCCGACTATCTATCTGTCTGTCTGTCTGTCTATCTGTCTGTCTGTCTGTCTGTCTGCCTGTCTGTCTAATCATTTATTGGTTGCAGTTAGAACAACCTTAGATAAACGAAGACCAACTTACAAAAAGCATTAGAAAGAGCACTTGAAAGATCTTTACACCTTCCCCTACAATTAACTTGGGTAAATGGAGCGGCGGCAGCAGCAGCAGCAGAAGAAGAAAAAGGAGGAGTAGAAGCTGGGAGGAGGAAGAGGGAGGTGGAGGAGGGAGGAGGAGGGAGGAGTAGGAGGGAGGAAGAGATAGGCGGAGAGAGGAGGAGGAGGGAAGAGGAGGGAGGAGGAAGGAGGAGGAGTAGTAGGGAGGAGGAGGGATTAGGAGGAGGAGAGAGGAGGAGGAGGGAGGTGGAGGGAGGAGGAGGATGAGGGAGGAGGAGGAGGCAGGAGGAGGGAGGAGGAGGGGAGGAGGAAGGGGAGGAGGAAGAGGGAGGAAGAGGGGGGAGGAGGGGGGAGGAGGGAGGAGGAAGAGGGAGGAGGAAGAGGGAGGAGGAAGGAGGAGGAGGAGGGAGAAGGAGGGAGGAGAAGAACGCAGGAGGAGGAGGGAGGAGGAGAGGGAGGAGGAGGGAGATGGAGGAAGAGGAGGGAGGAGGAGGTAGATGGAGGAGGAGGAGGGAGGAGGAGGGAGGAGGAGGAGAGATGAGGAGGAGGGAGGAGGCGGAGGGAGAAGGAGGAGGGAGAAGGAGGAGGGAGGAGAAGGAGGGGGAGGAGGAGGAGGGAGGATGAAGAGGGAGGAGGAGGAGGGATGTGGAGGGAGGAGGAGGAGGGAGGAGGAGGAAGGAGGTAGAGGGAGGAGGAGGAGGGAGGAGGAGAGAGGATGAGGAGGGAGGAGGAGAAGGGAGGAGGAGAAGGGATGAGGAGGAGGGAGGAGGAGATGGAGCAAGAGGGAGGAGGAGGGGGAGGAGGAGGGAGGAGAAGGAGGGAGTAGAAGGAGGAGGAGGGAGGAAGAGGGAGGAGAAGGAGGAGGAGGGAGGAAGGGGAGGACGTAGCAGGAGGAGGAGGGAGGAGGAGGGAGGAGGAGGAGGGAGTAGGAGCAGATAGGAGGAGAAGGGAGGAGGAAGGAAGAGGAGTGATTAGGAGGAGGGAGGAGGGCGAGGAGGCAGGAGGAGGAAGAGGGAGGATGAGGGAGGAGGAGGAAAGAGGAGGAGGAAGGAGGAGGAGGGAGGAGGAGGAGAAAGAGGGAAGAGGAGGATGGAGGAGGGAGAGGGAGGTAGGGGAGGGGAAGAGGAAGAGGGTAGGAGGTGGAGGAGGGGAGAGGAGGAGGAGGAGGAATATAACGCATATGCCTGTAGATTTAATAATGGCTGAAGTTGTTCCATGTCTTCTTAGAGTTGGCGACAGTGTAAAGAAATATAAAATCTTCAAACTTGATAGAGATAAGGTAACTATTATTTATTTATTCTTTAAGCATAAAAAGATGAGTTACAATGTTACGCATTATGCATTATTTTTATGAAAACTTTGAAAATGCCTTAAAGATTGTATCACAATTTATTATAACTCATATGCCGGTATATAACTATGGACAAAGAGTTTATAAATCTTTGAAAACGATGCCACAATATGACTATAAGTTATACAGAAAAGTTATGCCCCTTGAAATAACTTTTACAGAGTTAGGTCCCCTCGCTGTATAGAAATTACAATGAAAAATGGAAAATGAAATAATATTGGGTAAGCAGCCGATTTCACACTAAAAAGATATCACAGTGGGCTGCGCTGGAATGAAAGGAAAACGTGTAGAAAATTTCATCTGAATCGGATGGGCCGTTCGCGAGCGCATAAAGGACATACGGACATACAGACAGACGGAGATCGCCTTTTATATATAAGACTAGCTGACCCTGCCCGGCTTCGCCCAGACCCTGGTGGGGAGCATCTCATTTAATTCATATAAGTAGTCATATAAGTTCTCGTTCCCGTTACCGACTGACTGTCTGTCTGTCTGTCTGTCTGTCTGTCTGTCTGTCTGTCTGTCTGTCTGAACCGGCCCGCATTGCCCAGCTCCTGGTGTGGAGCATCTCATTTAATTCATATAAGTAGTCATATAAGTTCCCGTTCTCGACTGTCTATCTGTCTGTCTATCTGTCTGCCTGACCCTGCCCGGCTTCGCCTAGTCCCTGGTGGGAAGCATCTGATTTAATTCATATAAGTAGTCATATAAGTTCCCGTTCCCGTTACCGACTATCTGTCTGTCTGTCTGTCTGTCTGTCTGTCTGTCTGTCTGTCTGTCTGACCCGGCCCGGCATCGCCCAGCTCCTGGTGTGAAGCATCTCATTTAATTTATATAAGTAGTCATATAAGTTCCTGTTCCCGACTGTCTATCTGTCTGTCTATCTGTCTGCCTGACACTGTCCGGCTTCATTAAATTCATACAACAACAAAAGTAACTTAAAAGAACGTTCTTCCACACACCCTCCATTATTTTTAATGAAAACTCTTTCTAATCACCTGCATGACTACAGTAACTTCTTAAGCAAAAAAAGATGAGTTACAATGTTATGCATTGTGCATCATTTTTATGAAAACTTTGAAAATGCCTTACAGATTGTATCATTATTTATTATAACTCATATGCCGGTACATAACTATGGACAAAGAGTTTATAAATCTTTGAAAACGATGCCACAATATGACTATAAGTTATACAGAAAAGTTATGCCCCTTGAAATAACTTTTACAGAGTTAGGTCCCCTCGCTGTATAGAAATTACAATGAAAAATGGAAAATGAAATAATATTGGGTAAGCAGCCGATTTCACACTAAAAAGATATCACAGTGGGCTGCGCTGGAATGAAAGGAAGACGTGTAGAAAATTTCATCTGAATCGGATGGGCCGTTCGCGAGCGCATAAAGGACATACGGACATACAGACAGACGGAGATCGCCTTTTATATATAAGACTAGCTGACCCTGCCCGGCTTCGCCCAGACCCTGGTGGGGAGCATCTCATTTAATTCATATAAGTAGTCATATAAGTTCTCGTTCCCGTTACCGACTGACTGTCTGTCTGTCTGTCTGTCTGTCTGTCTGTCTGTCTGTCTGTCTGTCTGTCTGTCTGTCTGTCTGTCTGTCTGTCTGTCTGAACCGGCCCGGCATTGCCCAGCTCCTGGTGTGGAGCATCTCATTTAATTCATATAAGTAGTCATATAAGTTCCCTTTCCCGACTGTCTATCTGTCTGTCTATCTGTCTGCCTGACCCTGCCCGGCTTCGCCTAGTCCCTGGTGGGAAGCATCTGATTTAATTCATATAAGTAGTCATATAAGTTCCCGTTCCCGTTACCGACTATCTGTCTGTCTGTCTGTCTGTCTGTCTGTCTGTCTGTCTGTCTGACCCGGCCCGGCATCGCCCAGCTCCTGGTGTGAAGCATCTCATTTAATTTATATAAGTAGTCATATAAGTTCCTGTTCCCGACTGTCTATCTGTCTGTCTATCTGTCTGCCTGACACTGTCCGGCTTCATTAAATTCATACAACAAAAAAAGTAACTTAAAAGAACGTTCTTCCACACACCCTCCATTATTTTTAATGAAAACTCTTTCTAATCACCTGCATGACTACAGTAACTTCTTAAGCAAAAAAAGATGAGTTACAATGTTATGCATTGTGCATCATTTTTATGAAAACTTTGAAAATGCCTTACAGATTGTATCATTATTTATTATAACTCATATGCCGGTACATAACTATGGACAAAGAGTTTATAAATCTTTGAAAACGATGCCACAATATGACTATAAGTTATACAGAAAAGTTATGCCCCTTGAAATAACTTTTACAGAGTTAGGTCCCCTGAGATATATGAAATTATGATGAAAAATGAAAAATGAAATAATACTGAGTAAGCAGGCGATTTCACACTAACAAAATATCACAGTTGGCAGCTCTGGAATGAAAGGAAGGCGTGTAGAAAATTTCATCTCAATCGGATGGGCCGTTCGCGAACGTATAAAGGACATACAGACATAAATACATACGGACATACATTTGGACGGAGATCCTTTTTTATATATAAGATATATACACACATGGCCAGTCTTTCCCTTCCGTAATGAACCTCGCGTCCGGGCAATGAAAAACGTTGTTTTAGGAACTGCAGAGAGTTAGGACCTATATCAGCATGGTAAAAACAGACAGATGTGTCCCTCAAAATGATGGTAATTAATATTATTAGTGTGTCTGCTAGATTTTAAACATATAACTTACAATATCGCTGCGTTTTTTTTTTGTTTTTTTTTATTACGTGACTAAACACGATTTCCAGCTACATAAGGAAACAACAACAGAAGAGTCGAGTGAACCAGACACACCAGCACCTGATGATATTCCAGAAACAACACCATTTGGATGCTGGGAGAATGGTAAATTCTACAAGGTAACTAGATGTCTTCTCAATCCTATTAAGAGTATGTACGTTGGTTTAGCACATTTCTAGCTAGGAATCCAAACAACTGAGCAATAGACAGTGATTCCTTGGCTCTGAATAATGATGCCACTCTAAAAATGGGTACTTCATTTTTAATTTACCGCAAACAAAGGAGTCCCGGGAGTTCCTGGGGAATCACGTGACATCAGCGTGATTCCATAGTGGGTGTAAGGGTGTGTTGATATACTCTGTACAATCGAGGAATGCTAACTGGGATAATTCGGGGGCCCTGAAAAGGGTCACTGCATTGATTAATTACAGATACAGACATATAATTGCTTTCGCAAGTAGAAGGTAAGCAAGTGCTATTTTATCGAAATAAAGAATCATATAAATTGAATGTGTTGTCTATCACTTCCGGTTGAGTGTATTGTGGTCTGCTAGACTGATCGATGGATGCAATAAATGTTTCTGGGCCCGCAGGGCCCTTACTAGTGTATATCCATATCTTGTGTTACTCGTCTTATCTTGTGTATGTCCCATCTGTCTGCTCTCATCTTTGATGTATGTGAATCCCGATATCCCTATTCTGAAAATCGACGATCCCGTCAGATCTAGGTCAGTGCTAAAAATACCTACGCGGTGTTGTTTGTGGTGAATTACAAATGAAGTACCCAAAAATGTGTTAGAAAGCAACAGGTTTTCCACTACATGCATTTTAATATCGGATATAATTTAAAACAAGTGAGGAAATTACATGAAACAAGCTAGCTGACAATGTGAATGCACTAAGTAACTTAATGCAGAATCGTAAATGCTTGTCAATTTCATGCAACTTTAATGTCATAATGCACGCTTATCAAGAATATCTAAACGGTTAACTTGGCAAACATTTATTGGAGAATGTTACATCTGATAGTCAGAAACCTACACATTGCTTGTGTTTTCTTTATTTAATACACTTTGCAATGTTCCTTTATTATTTGTATTAGGTCCGTGACCTAGTATATTTCTTCTTTATCCTCTACTTTAGAAGCCTGATCTAGTACAGTACACACATAGATGATCATGATTCTCAACCCTCTCTGTCATCTAATAATTTATTGAGGTAAATGTTACTTGCCGGTCTCCGTGGCAAAGGGGTTAACGAATTTCTCCGTAATCCCGTATATCCACTTAGGGGAACACAGCTGCACGAGATTTGGTAGCGGATCATGTTGCGTTGGTTACTTACTGGGGTATGTCAGCCGGTCGCTCAGAAAGCAATAGCAAACTACTGAGCGTAATCTTGCCAAGACATCAACAACAGCGGTAAAATGCTGGTTTTGACAGCGATGTCCTGTAAGTAGGATATGCGAAAGAAAAAAAAAGAAGTTACTTATTTGTTGTGTAGCTGTTTCAGCTTTCCATGCGCACCTTATTCTGTCTTCCTCCGTTTCTCTTGTTTATTACTTTTTTTCATTTAAGGTTAATTTCTCTGTGTTACCTCTTCTTTTAATATGCACCAATATTCTCAACACCCTCCTAAAAACGATATATCCACTGCCTGCAGTTCATTTACCATGTTGTGCAGCATTTGTTGTCACGCAGAAGAGCAGATCACACACACAGCATGTCATAAAATTGACAATAAAGCAATGTATAATGTTTGACTCTTGGCTACCATAAAGACTAATATTGTGTTTTGCAGAAAACTATCAAAGTTTCAAACTTATTTCTAATTTAAACCACAGCCTGGGGACTACATCAACTACCACCCATGCTATTTTACCCAATGTACAGAAGATGGAATCATAGCCGGAGACATTTTCTGTGACGTAAACGATGAATGCAACAATGAAACGCCACCAAATGATTGCTGTCCAGCTTGTCAGGTTGGTACATGCTCTTTAGCGCCTTACATCTCATCTCATAATCTTCTCCACTCATCTTTCAACTTGCTTATGCATACATTCAGTACACCCAGGAAAACAACGCTAGTCTTTCCCTTCCTTAATGAACTGCGCGCCCAGGAAATGAAAAACGTTGTTTTAGGAAATGCAGAGAGTTATGTCCTATATCAGCATGGTGTAAACAGACAGATATGTCGCTCAAAATGATGGTAATTAATATTATTAGTGTGTCTGCTAGATTTTAAACATATAACTTACAATATCGCAGCGTGTTTTTTTTTTTTTTTTATTTACGTGACTAAACACGATCTCCATCTACATAAGGAAACAACAACAGAAGAATCGAGTGAACCAGACACACCAGCAACTGATTATATTCCAGAAACAACACCATTTGGATGCTGGGAGAACGGTCAATTCTACAAGGTAACTAGACGTCTACTCAATCCTATTAAGTGTATGTACGTTGGTTTAGCACATTTCTAACTAGGAATCCAATCAACTGGGCAATAGACAGTGATTCCTTGGCTCTGAATAATGATGAGACTCTAAAAGTGGGTACTTCATTTTTAATTTACCGCAAACAAAGGAGTCTCGGGAGTTCATGGGAAATCACGTGACATCAGCGTGATTCCATAGTGGATATAGGGGTGTGTAGATATATTCTGTACAATCGAGGAATGCTAACTGGGATCATTCTGGGGCCCTGAAAAGGGTCACTGCATTTATTAATTACAGATACAGACATATAATTTGCAAGTAGAAGGTAAGCAAGTGCTATTGTGTAATGTATTTATTGAAATAAAGAATCATATAAATTGAATGTGTTGTCGATCACTTCCGGTTGAGTGTATTGTGGACTGCTAGACCGATCGATGGATGCAATAAATGTTTCTGGGCCCGCAAGGCCCTCAATGTTGTCGGTGTGTACATCCATATCTTGTGTTACTCGTCTTATCTTGTGTGTGTCCCATCTGTCTGCTCTCATCTTTGATGTAAGTGACTCCCGATATCCCTATTCTGAAAATCGACGATCCCGTCAGATCTAGGTCAGTGCTAAAAATACCTACGCGGTGTTGTTTGTGGTGAATTACAAATGAAGTACCCAAAAATGTGTTAGAAAGCAACAGGTTTTCCACTACATGCATTTTAATATCGGATATAATTTAAAACAAGTGAGGAAATTACATGAAACAAGCTAGCTGACAATGTGAATGCACTAAGTGACTTAATGCAGCACTGTAAATGCTTGTCAATTTCATGCAACCTTAATGTCATAATGCACGCTTATCAAGAATATCTAAACGGTTAACTTGGCAAACATTTATTGGAGAATGTTACATCTGATAGTCAGAAACCTACACATTGCTTGTGTTTTCTTTATTGAATACACTTTGCAATGTTCCTTTATTATTTGTATTAGGTCCGTGACCTAGTATATTTCTTATTTATCCTCTACTTTAGAAGCCTGATCTAGTACACACATAGATGATCATGATTCTCAACCCTCTCTGTCATCTAATAATTTATTGAGGTAAATGTTACTAGCCGGTCTCCCTGGCGAAGAGCTTACGACTTTCTCCGTAATCCCGTATATCCACTTAGGGGAACACAGCTGCACGAGATTTGGTAGCGGATCACATTGCGTTGGTTACTTACTGGGGTATGTTAGCCGGTCGCTCAGAAAGCAATAGCAAACTACTGAGCGTAATCTTGCCAAGACATCAACAACAGCGGTAAAATGCTGCTTTTGACAGCGATGTCCTGTAAGTAGGATATTCGAAAGAAAAAAAAAGAAGTTACTTATTTGTTATGTAGCTGTTTCAGCTTTCCATGCGCACCTTATTCTGTCTTCCTCCGTTTCTCTTGTTTATTACTTTTTTTCATTTAAGGTTAATTTCTCTGTTACCTCTTCTGTTAATATGCACCAATATTCTCAACACCCTCCTAAAAACGATATATCCACTGCCTGCAGTTCATTTACCATGTTGTGCAGCATTTGTTGTCACGCAGAAGAGCAGATCACACACACAGCATGTCATAAAATTGACAATAAAGCAATGTATAATGTTTGACTCTTGGCTACCATAAAGACTAATATTGTGTTTTGCAGAAAACTATCAAAGTTTCAAACTTATTTCTAATTTAAACCACAGCCTGGGGACTACATCAACTACCACCCATGCTATTTTACCCAATGTACAGAAGATGGAATCATAGCCGGAGACATTTTCTGTGACGTAAACGATGAATGCAACAATGAAACGCCACCAAATGATTGCTGTCCAGCTTGTCAGGTTAGTACATGCTCTTTAGCGACTTACATCTCATCTCATAATCTTCTCCTCTCATCTTTCAATTCGTTTATACATCCCCTTAGCAACTGGAACAGGCGCATTATTGTAGTTGTTAGGGCGCTACACTGATCATGCCATGAGGGGGATGGAGGAAGGTTCGATGCTTGCGTTAGTCGTCTCTCCAAGTGTAAATAAAAAAGAATAGTTACCTGTTTCTTCGTGCATCCAGGCCTACACAATGTGATGTTTCTATCAAACCACAGGCTCATAGCAAGCTCCTTCTGTAGGACATGTTTCACCTGGATGTAATCCATCCATCATGTGCCATGCCGGTAAGCGTGGGCGGTCATGTTTTGCCATCTCACTCGATCACCAGAGTCGTGGATCAGCTCCGTGTTTCTGTCTCGACCATGTCACGAGGCCAAGCCATCTAGGTATTTGCTTCTAGGTCTTCCTCTTGGTCTGTTCCCTTCGATCTTACCAGTTGTCACCAAGTTCTCCAATTCATTTCTTCTCATTACATGCCCAAAAAATTTTGACTGTCTGCGTCTAATGTCTCTAATCAGTTTACGATCTTCGTTTGTTTCTTGAAGGACCTGTTCATTGGTCATTCTGGCTGTCCATGGTATTCTTTGCATTTTCCTCAGAAACCACATTTCTACAGCCATCAGATGTTTTTCAGCTTGACTGCTCATTGTCCAAGCTTCACATCCATATAAAAGTACAGGTTCTATGTAGCACCTCAACACTCTTTTTCTCGTTTCAATTGACATCTTTTTTTATTGGTCAGTATGTTTTTCATCTTGCTAAAGGCTACCTTAGACATGGCGATTCTTATTCTAATCTCTTCAATGCATCTCCCATCAGATGTTATTACTGTTCCGAGATAATTGTACCTATTCACTTGTTGAAGAATATTCCCATTTACTTGTATATTACATTGTTGTATTTCGTTCTTCCTAGTGACGACCATAATCTGTGTCTTTTTACAATTTAATTCTAACCCTCGTTGTTCACTGTTTGTAACAACTGCATCTACTAAATGTTGCAGGTCCTGTTCATTGTCTGCAATCAAGACTGTATCGTCTGCATATCTAATGTTATTGATGCATCGCCCCCCCCCCCCCCCCCCAAATGTTGATTCCTTCCATATCTTCAATATTTCTGAAAATACTTTCACTGTACAGGGAAAACAGATCTGGAGACATTACACATCCCTGTCTCACACCTCTCGTAATAGGCTGATATTGGCCTACTTCATTATCAACTCTTATGGCAGCTTGTTCTGATCTGATCTTTTTCTATTATGACTCTTCCATCTTTTGTCTTTAGGCAGCCTGCTGATGTACGTGTTCTTTGATTAGTAAGCTCCTGGATTCTTTTGTGCATTAGTTTCGCATTTTTACTGTTGTGTTGTTTTTCAATTTCTTCGCAGTTTTTCTCAAGCCATGTTTCTTTTGCCTACCTACATAAAGTTCTGACTATTCTGTGAATTTCTTCATATTTAGCAGGATTATTTTTGTTCTGTCTTCTTGTTTCCATTAGTTGTAAAATGTCTTCAGTCATCCATGTCTTACGGCCCACTTTCTTTAATTTTGGAATAGTTTTTTTCTGCTGCACAACTGATTGAATTCTTCAGCAAAATCCCATTGATCATCTACATCTTGAAATAGGATCTCTAGATCAGAAAATAAATCAAATTTGTTCTTTACTTCTATGTTAAAATTATCTTGTATTTCTTTGTCAATTTTCAATTTGCACAAGTCATGTTTAGGGTTTCCTGCTATATACTTGACTTTCTTTAACTTTACCCTCAATGAGCCTGTAATTAATCTGTGATCACTGTAACAGTCTGCATTTGGAACTGTTTTTACGACTGTTAACGCATTTCGAAATCTTCTGTTAATCAGGATGTAATCTATCTGGTTTTTAATCCTGCTGTCTGGACTCCTCCATGTCCATAATCTTCTAGGATGCTGTTTAAACCAGGTGTTTCCTACAACCATTTCTTGTTCTTTTGCCGATTCTACAAGTCTGTATCCTCTTTCATTTCTTTCTCCCAAACCATGGTTGCCTACACTGTCTCCATCGCCTTGCTTTCTGTCGCGAAAAATAAACTTGATAGTTTCGCTCGATGACAAACAAGACCCGACATTCGTCTGCAAAAACAGGCAACCCTTTGATGTTGTATAGACAGGAACAAAATAGGTCGCGTCAAAATGTCTAACCCCGGTCGGCATTTTGTTAACAAGTTGTTGCTCGAGAAACGAACAATGGCGCCATCCGTCTATAGGGCGGGAGTCGGCCTTTGAAGTGATAGACGGAATGTCTGGCCAGAAGTCGGATGGAGTCTTGTGTTGTGGAGAAGGTATCTAGATCCCAGGCAGCCAGGATTTTTGTTGTATGAGACAAAGAATTCCCCAGATGAAAGCAAACTGGACGGCATATTGATTCCAGTCAGACGAAAAACAGACGGAGAAAACCAGACTCTGGACTGATTAGTGTCTAGACAATTTGGTGACGTCACTCAAGCCCGATATATAACCCGTGCGGTAAACAAGTGGAGTTAGTCGACCAAGATTTCTGAAGTTTGAAGGATCGGTGCAGTTTCCGAGTTGTGTTCAATGAAAGAAACTATAGTGTCAAATTGTTGATATTTATCGGCGGACATAGATCCAGTCTGTGATTGCATAGTTTCACTCAGCAACCGGAATAGGCATATGGTATTCTATTAATCATATCTAACTTAGAGTATGATTAGGAATAGAGTACAGTACTGTGCGGTGATATAGTGTATTATAGGTGTGGTGATAGAATGTTCTATAAGTGCGGTGCTAGAAAGTATCATAGGAGGGTCGGCACTAGTATCCTATTGTGTGGCTTTAACTAGCTTGTGTGATATATCATTTTACTCAGGACAGGAAGTTGAGGACAATGTAGTGGGATAATAATTAGAGAGATTGAGGATGGTTGGGGGGGAGGAGGGGAATGTGAAATGGTAGGATCTTCCATTAGGGCATCTGCTGGGTTTCTACCCGTTCCTTTATTCTTTCCTGGTGTTGCCATGTCTCAGACCATGTGATGAGCTATTTGGCCATATGACAGAGATCGGATCTCTGTTGTAGATCTGAGTACTGCTATTGGCCTACACTCACCAAATTCCGGCCAGGATTGAGTTGCTCTCACCATAGTATTCTCTACTCAACAGGCAAAATAGCTAAGAAAAAATGGATGAATGAAGATATCTTAAACCTGATGGACAAAAGAAAACAGTATAAAAATGACAAACAAGAATACACTAAGATAAATAAAGAAATAAAAGATAAATGTGGGAAGGCTAAAGAAAGTTGGTTAAACGAGCAATGCAAAAAAAAATTGAATTAAATTCCATTAAAGATACAAAAAATATGCACAGACAAATCAGTGAGCTTACAGGAAAAAAAATAAGAATAAATACAGGGTGTTTGAAATCAAAAACAGGAAAGATAATATTAGAGGAAGATGCTATAATGAAGAGGTGGAATGAGTATATAAGAGAATTATATGAAGGAGAAAGGGCAGAATTAACAGAAGATAGTAACTTAGAAGGTCCACCTATTCTGAAAGAAGAAGTCGCTGACGCTATGAAACGTATGAAGAAAGGAAAAACAGCTGGGCCAGATGAAATCACAATAGAAGAATTAGAAGTATTGGGAGAATTTGGAGTAGATATATTAACCAAAATGTTGAATGATATTTACAGCAGTGGATATTTACCCAGTGATATGCTGAAATCTGTATTTATAGCTATACCAAAAAGACCAGGAGCAATTGATTGTGAAGATTTTCGTACAATTAACATTATAAACCATATCACTAAGCTTCTACTCAGAATCATAATGAGAAGAACTAAAAAGAAAATAAAAATGGAAATTAGTGAAGAACAGTATGGATTTGTGGAAGGAAAGGGCACAAACAATGCAATTTATACATTGCGGACACTAATAGAAAGGTCAATAGAGAAACAGAGGGACATATATTTGTGCTTCATAGATTATACTAAGGCATTTGATAAAGTAAAACGTGATGAACTGATTAAAATGTTGGAAGATATCAACACTGATGGAAAAGATTTAAGAATAATAAAGAATATTTACTGGAACCAAGTAGCAGCAATTAAAATGGGAAATAAAGAGGGTAGTTACGAACAGATAAAGCTAGGAGTACGACAAGGGTGTGTCTTGTCACCAGATCTTTTCTCCCTGTATAGCGAAGTAATAATGAGAGAGATCAAAGAGATGCCAGGAATACTAGTTGGAGGTTATAATATAAATAATATACGCTATGCAGATGACACAGTATTGGTGGCGGATAATTCAACAGACCTACAACAATTATTAGACGTTGTAGTAACAGAGAGTGCAAGGAAAGGACTCAACTTGAATATCAAGAAAACAGTAACAATGGTAATATCAAAGAAAATGGTGACACCAAAATGTGACATAGAAATAGAAGGGAAAATCCTTAACCAAGTTGATAATTTTAGATACCTAGGGGCATTTATAACATCAGATGGAAGATGTACAACAGAGATTAGGAGCAGAATAGGGCAGGCAAAAGCCGCATTTCATAAAATGAAGAGTATCTTATGCGATAAGTCACTGTCACTGAATGTAAGAAAGAGAGTGCTGAAATGCTATGTAGAACCAGTTTTGCTGTATGGCAGTGAATCTTGGAATGTAAATGAACAAATTAAGAAGAAATTAGAAGCAACAGAGATGTGGTTCCTGAGACGAATGTTGCGAATTCCTTGGACTGCCAGAGTAACTAACGACGACTGCCTGAAACAGGCTAATGAAACTAGAACATTATATACAACAATAAGACAGAGACAAACAGCTTTCCTCGGTCATGTGATGAGAAGAGAGGCATTGGAGAACATCGTAACAACTGGAAAGATCGAGGGGAAGAGAGGCAGAGGTAGACCAAGAGAAGTGATGCTGGATGGATTGAGACGGTGGCATGGAGGAATATCAGCAGCAGAGTTGATCCAGAGAACCAAAGACCGAGATCTATGGAGAGCCATGAACGCCTACGCCAGCCGGCACGGCACTTGATGATGATGACTCAACAGGTTCCACGTAGGTGTGCTATGATATTCAACAGTGAAGCTAGAACACAGTTTAGAAGATGATCGCTCAGGATTTGAAGACAGAAGTTGCTGAGAGGCCTCTACATTGGGCTTATACCCAAGTTGGTCTGCGGGAACCTGGCTTCTGCTGAGCAGGACATGCTGATGATACTTATGTTTAGCAAGTGATAGTTGTGCTATGATATTCAACAGTGAAGCTAGAACACAGTTTAGAAGATGATGGCTCAGGATTTGAAGACAGAAGTTGCTGAGAGGCCTCTACATTGGGCTTATACCCAAGTTGGTCTGCGGGAACCTGGCTTCTGCTGAGCAGGACATGCTGATGATACTTATGTTTAGCAAGTGATAGTTGTGTCACTGAACAGTCAGACATTATATATATATATATATATATATATATATATATATATATATATATATATATACAACACTGATACCAGGAACATTCATATAAATTTATAGAAATACCTGGAACATTCAGATTGTAGTGTTAATATGGGGAATCTTTACAACCAGTGACACTAGATCAATTAAGATGTCCCAAGTAACAGTGACAATAGTGTTAGAATTCTCTGAGTAACAAACAGTTAATAACAGAGGAAATTCATAGTGTGAATTAGATTGAAGACTCTCATTAGACAGTGTTTGTCATGTATGTCCAAACATCTGGATGCCTCGAGAGATAGCGGAGAAACTCTTCACGTGAGCGGAGAAGCATCACCTCGGTGAGGTTGTTTGTCTGGAATACATGGTGCTGGTGTGTTCTCAGCACAGTGATGAGAATGACTATACTCCTGAAATTGATCTGAGTCTATATACACCTTAGAATATACGTCACACATTCTACACATTATACACACACGCGCGCGCGCACGCACGCACACACACACACACACACACACACACACACACACACACACTTCTCCTACATATACTCTTAGCTTTAATAAATTTCTTGTTTTTATTTGTTGAAGCTAGAGTTGTCAAGTATGTTATGTTGGGGAAGAATGAGAGGGGGCATGATCCAGGGGTGAGTAAGAGTGAGAAGAAGGTGTCTTCAGATTGAGGGAGTGTTGTGGATGGAGTTTGCTGGATATCTCCAGGATAGTGATATTGAATTAAAATAAATGTGGGTGTTGATTCCCCTCACTCCAGGGACGACACTAAAATAGTAAAGAAGAACAAATAACTACTACGACATTCTTTACTTACGACATAATTGGGGGCTCGTAAACGTGATCTTTGGACAGCGGGATCTCTTGTAAGCGGGATCTTCTGACAGCGGGATCTTCTGACAGCGGGGTCTTTTAACACGGGATCTTTTGACACGGGATCTTAGTTAGAGGATGGAGATATCCTATTAGTGAGAATCCAGCTAGAGTGAATGTGGATAGGGGTTAAGACACTTATCTTACCTGTTCACACCTCACACGTCTGCATAGGTCTGTGGTCCGGATTCTAATCTTGTCACTGAGTGATTGTGTTGTGTTGTGTGGTGTGTTATTAAATATATAGATTAATTGTACTTGGTCATTATCTATATATTTGTTTAGAGATAATTAATATTCTACCTGCTGACTGACCTCTCTAAACCATGGCCACTCCTAAACTAACTACGTCAGAACTAAGGCAAAGGGGGAAGAAATGGGATTGTCGGGTTCTGCACTAACAGATTACATACAGGAGGTGGAGAGAGAATATCGTCAAGCAGAAAGAGAAGATCGAAAGGCTGAGTTGGAATTGAGAAGGAAGGAGTTAGAGCAAGCAGCTAAGAAATTGGAAGCAGAACAAGCTGCTAGGCAATTTGAAGCTGAACAAGCAGCTAAGAAATTTGAAGCTGAGCAAGCCGTGAAGAAATTTGAAGCTGAGCAAGCAGCTAAGAAATTTGAAGCTGAACAGGCTGCTAAGAGATTGGAAGCTCAACAAGAAGTTCAGAAAAGGGAGCACGAGTACCGGATGCGGGAACTCGAGCTCAAGAGGCAATCTAGTGGGGAAACTGAGGGAGCAGTGGGAAGTTCCTCTCTCCCTGGCTCAACACCAGTAGGTGGACATAGCTACCATGCTATGAAGTTCCCTCTAGCGATCTACGAAGAGGACAAGGAGAAGATTGACCAGTACCTTCAACCCTTCGAGGCTATGTCGGTAGTAATGGGTCTGGATCGTGACAAATGGAATCTCAAGCTATCCCAGGGATTACGCGGGACCGGTTACGAGGTTTATTCTCGCCTGCCACCAGGACATGAGAACAGTTATGACGAGTTGAAGACGGCTCTGCTGAAACGATTCGAAGTTACGTCACATACCTACCGGAAAAAATTTCGAGGAGCGAAACAAGAACCGGGGGAGTTGTTTGCCGCCTATAGTCTACGTCTGAGAGCCTATCTCCATAAGTGGATGGATTTGGCTGGGTTCGCGCATGACTATGAGAGTCTGGAAGAGATCATGGTAGTCGACCAGATGCGAAAGCAAATGTCGAAACCTCTCAGGACATTCTTGGGAGAACAAGGGGCGGAACGAATCGACATGGTGACGAAATTGGCAGAACGGTTCGTCGAGGTACATGGGGAGGCAGCAGAACACATTTCTACAAACACCAAAAGTCAGGAAAAACATACCCTGAAGAAAGCAAAAAGCACAGGAACTAAGAAGGTGGAACCATATGTCAAAACTTCAGAGGAGAGTTTGGAGAAGACGAAGGAGGGAAGCAAGAGCACTTCGAGCTCTACACAAATCCGACCGTGGTCGGAGAAGTGGTGTTCGATTTGTAAGTCACCTTCTCACAATACGAAGGATTGCAAATCGAAGGCTAAGAGCCCTCACTTCGCGGCATGTCAAGTGACTTCAAAGCAGGTGGTCACTGAAAATGCCAAGGTCGACAAGGAATATCGCCACCAGGAGAGCTCACTAAAGTCCGGCACTAGAAACTCTAGAACAGGGAAATGGTGCAAACACTGCAGGTCGAATACGCACAATGCTATTGACTGCAGGGGAAAGTCAGGAGACTCTGAATTAGTCGTGTGCCCCGGGAAACCTAAGGTGGAGCACACCGAACAGGTCGAGACCCAGGAAGAGACTCCAGACCAGGATAAACCACCTGTAGTGGAATTTGTAGAAATTAACGGTCGTCAAGTGGAGTGTTTGTACGACACAGAACTGGACGGGGAGGCCGTGATTTCTGCGGATCTGGTACATCCATAACAATTCACAGGTGAAACCATGGAGATACAGCCTGCACAGAAGAGTGCTGTAGCCATGAAATTGCCCATTGCCAGAGTGGAGATTCGGTCAAGATATGTCACCGGCACCATCAAGGCCGCGGTGTTGACCGATCCCATTTTTCCCGTAATCCTCGATTGCCGGTATGTCTTTCTGGGAATGCCCAGGGAGCCAATCCATATTGGAGCAATACAGACTCGCTCTCAGACGAGAACGGATGAGGCAGAAGCAAATGTGACTAACCCACTGCCAGGAGAGTTGCGAACTGCCCAGAGTGAGGATGCTACTCTACGTCCTTGCTACAAAAAGCTGAAGAGAAGTGCTGATCCACCCAAACGGGGGCAGTACTATATGAAGAATAGGATACTCTAAAGGAGAGCCGGAAGGGGAGACAACCTACACGGTCAGTTGGTGGTCCCGAACGCCCACCGCTCCCAGATTCTTCATATGGGGCATACCATCTCATTCAGTGGGAATATGGGTATTGCCTCCACGATGCAGCGAATTTCCTGCCATTACTATTGGCCGGGAATGACAGTTGATGTGCGTCGGTATGTGAAGTCATGCCCTGAGTACCAGAGGGTGGCACCGAAACACTGGACAGCACCGGTGGTGTTGGGTGAAATGCCCATCATGAACTCTCCTTTCGAGAGGGTAGCCATCGATATTGTGGGTCCACTTCCTAGGACTATGAAGAGGAACATGTACATACTCACCATGGTGGATTGCTGTACAATGTGGGGTGAAGCCATACCGTTGACCACGATTGACTCGAAACGAGTGGCGGACGCACTGATGGTGGCCTTTACAAGATTAGGTTTTCCTGATCAAATACTGACGGACAATGGGTCCCAGTTTTGTGGAAAACTAATGGAGGAGGTATTTAGGGTGTTCCACTCTAACCATATCCATACCAGCCCTTACCACCCTCAAGCCAATGGACAAGTAGAGCGTTTCAACGGCACGTTGATGACAATGCTCAGGAAACTGGCACAGGAAAAACCTGATAGGTGGGATGAATATATCCCAGCAGCACTCTTTGCCTATCGGAAAGTTCCTCATGGCTCAACAGGACTACCACCCGCTACGTTGCTGTTTGGTCGTCCAATCAAAGGACCGTTGGAAGCCATGTTGAGGAGTTGGACTGAAGAGGGGACGTCAGAAGAAGTGATCTCTTCTTATAAATATGTGGAGGAACTGAAAGAAAAACTTCATAAGGGATGAACTCTGGCAAATCAAAACTTGAAAAAGGCCAGAAAAAGACATGCGGCTTACTACAACCGTAGGTCTAAAGACAGATCTCTAGAGGTGGGAGACAAAGTATTGTTGCTACTCCCAACGGGGAACAACAAACTGGAGATAGGTTGGCAAGGACCATTTCCCGTGGAAAGGGTGATATCCAGGACCAACTATCAGAACCGGATCCGGGGAAAGTCGAAGATTTTCCATATCAATCTCTTGCGGAAATACGAAGAGAGATCCGGAGACAAAGCAGCTCACCTCATGGCAATGGCAGTTGTAGTGGAGACTGAAATGGGAACCAACGAGGGCAGGGAATATCCCCTGGTACACCAGGAAACCTACAAGGATGTGCAGGTGAACCCTGATCTGACTTCCCAGAAGAGGGAAAAGATAACCAAAGTTCTCGAGTCTCATAAGGAGATACTGACTGATAAACCAGGACGAACGAGGTTGGTGGAGTTCGAGATGAATTTGACCACTCAAGAGCCTATTCGCCAAAAGGTTTACCCAGTGCCATTCTCTAAAGAAAAGGCCCTGGAGGAGGAAATACAGAAGCTGTTGGAGGATGACGTGATTGCGCCATCCACATCCCCATACAATGCGGGGGTGGTTTTGTTGCGAAAACCAAGTGGAGAACACCGGTTGTGTATAGACTACCGACTTCTGAACAGTCATACACAATTTCAGGTGAAACCTTTGCCGAATCCAACTCAGTTATTCGCGAGGCTCCATAAGGCACGGTATTTCTCAAAAGTGGATCTGAGTCGCGGGTATTATCAGATTACGGTCAAACCAGAGGTTCGACCACTGCTGGCTTTCAGTACCCCCAGTGGACATTACGAATTCAAGGTCATGCCCTTTGGACTCAGCAATGCACCTAGTGTGTTTACTCGCATGATGAGGACTTTACTTAATCCCTTACAGGATCCGTCCATCATCTCATTCATGGATGGTATTCTTATTTCCAGTGACAGCTTGGATGACCATTTACAATCCTTGGAACGAGTTTTCAATAGGCTCAAGGAAGCAGGGCTTACCGCTCGCCCAACCAAGTGCATGATTGGTTACCAGACTCTGGAATTTCTAGGTCACACCATCACTCCAGGACAAATTGTCCCAGAAGAAAAGAACCTAGAGAAAATCAGATGTGCTCCAAAGCCAAAAACGAAGAAGGATGTGCGATCTTTTCTCTCGTTGTATCGGTTCTACCACAAATTTATCCCACATTTCACTGAACTGGGAGCTTCCATTAACAGAAACCTTGAAAAAGGGATTCCCGGACCAAATTGTTTGGACACCGGAATGCGAGAGTGCCTACAGTCAGTTGAAGGAGGCCTTGGTCAGCAAACCTGTGTTACAGCTCCCGGACCTTTCCAAACCATTTGTGTTGAGAACGGATGCAAGTGGGATTGGGATTGGGGCAGCTTTGTTACAGGAAGGAAAAGACGATGCTTCAGTTTTGAAACCAGTGGCATACGCAAGCAAGAAACTTCTCCCGGCTGAGAGGAATTATTCGACCGTCGAGAGAGAGTGTTTGTCTCTCGTATGGGCCGTGCAAAAATTCCAGCCCTATTTGTATGGAGTTCAGTTTCGAGTTCAGTCGGATCATCAACCTTTGATGTTCCTGGCCACTTCTCAGAAGCTCAACGCCCGTTTGATGCGGTGGTCGTTGCTACTTCAGCCATACCACTTTACAGTGGAGTATATACCTGGGAAGAAAAATGTTGGAGCTAATTTCCTGTCTAGACATCCAGCTCCTGAAGAAGAGGAATAGATCATCTGGATCGAACCTCCAAGAAGAAAGAGTTGTTGCGGACTACTCTCTTAGGAGGGGGCCTATGTCGCGACAAATAAACTTGATAGTTTCGAACGATGACAAACAAGACCCGACATTCGTCTGCAAAAACAGGCAACCCTTTTATGTTGTATAGACAGGAACAAAATAGGTCGCGTCAAAATGTCTAACCCCGGTCGGCATTTTGTTAACAAGTTGTTGCTCGAGAAACGAACAATGGCGCCATCCGTCTATAAGGCGTGAGTCGGCCTTTGAAGTGATAGACGGAATGTCTGGCCAGAAGTCGGATGGAGTCTTGTGTTGTGGAGAAGGTATCTAGATCCCAGAAAGCCAGGATCTTTGTTGTATGAGACAAAGAATTCCCCAGACGAAAGCAAACTGGACGGCAGATTGATTCCAGTCAGACGAAAACAGACGGAGAAAACCAGACTCTGGACTGATTAGCGTCTAGACAATTTGGTGACGTCACTCAAGCCCGATATATAACCCGTGCGGTAAACAAGTGGAGTTAGTCGACCAAGATTTCTGAAGTTTGAAGGATCGGTGCAGTTTCCGAGTTGTGTTCAATGAAAGAAACTATAGTGTCAAATTGTTGATATTTATCGGCGGACATAGATCCAGTCTGTGATTGCATAGTTTCAATCAGCAACCGGAATAGGCATATGGTATTCTATTAATCATATCTAACTTAGAGTATGATTAGGAATAGAGTACAGTACTGTGCGGTGATATAGTGTATTATAGGTGTGGTGATGGAATGTTCTATAAGTGCGGTGCTAGAAAGTATCATAGGAGGGTCGGCACTAGTATCCTATTGTGTGGCTTTAACTAGCTTGTGTGATATATCATTTTACTCAGGAAGTTGAGGACAATGTAGTGGGATAATAATTAGAGAGATTGAGGATGGTTGGGAGGGAGGAGGGGAATGTGAAATGGTAGGATCTTCCAGTAGGGCATCTGCTGGGTTTCTACCCGTTCCTTTATTCTTTCCTGGTGTTGCCATGTCTCATACCATGTGATGAGCTATTTGGCCATTTGACAGAGATCGGATCTCTGTTGTAGATCTGAGTACTGCTATTGGCCTACACTCACCAAATTCCGGCCAGGATTGAGTTGCTCTCACCATAGTATTCTCTACTCAACAGGTTCCACGTAGGTGTGCTATGATATTCAACAGTGAAGCTAGAACACAGTTTAGAAGATGATGGCTCAGGATTTGAAGACAGAAGTTGCTGAGAGGCCTCTACATTGGGCTTATACCCAAGTTGGTCTGCGGGAACATGGCTTCTGCTGAGCAGGACATGCTGATGATACTTATGTTTAGCAAGTGATAGTTGTATAACTGAACAGTCAGAACATTATATATATATATATATATATATATATATATATATATATATATATATATATATATATATATATATATATATATATATATATATATATATATATATATATATATATACACATACAACACTGATACCAGGAACATTCATATAAATTTATAGAAATACCTGGAACATTCAGATTGTGGTGTTAATATGGGGAATCTTTACAACCAGCGACTCTAGATCAATTAAGATTTCTTAAGTAACAGTGACAATAGTGTTAGAATTCTCTGAGTAACAAACAGTTAATAACAGAGGAAATTCACAGAGGAAGCATCACCTCGGTGAGGTTGTTTGTCTGGAATACATGGTGCTGGTGTGTTCTCAGCACAGTTATGAGAATGACTATACTCCTGAAACTGATCTGAGTCTATATACACCTTAGAATATACGTCACACATTCTACACATTATACACACACACACACACACACACACACACACACACTCACACACACACTTCTCCTGCATATACTCTTTGCTTTAATAAATTTCTTGTTTTTATTTGTTGAAGCTAGTTGTCAAGTATGTTATGTTGGGGAAGAATGAGAGGGGGCATGATCCAAGGGTGAGTAAGAGTGAGAAGAAGGTGTCTTCAGGTTGAAGGAGTGTTGTGGACGGAGTTTGCTGGATATCTCCAGGATAGTGATATTGAATTAAAATAAATGTGGGTGTTGATTCCCCTCACTCCCGGGACGACACTAAAATAGTAAAGAAGAACAAATAACTACTACGACATTCTTTACTTACGACAATTTCCTATTTTTGCGTTGAAATCACCCATTATGATATTTATTTCTGATTTTTTACAGTTCTTCAAAGCAGACTCCATGTCGTCATAAAATTCCTCTATACTTTCTTCACTGCATTCACTTGTTGGGGCATATACTTGAATGATATTTATTTTAAAAGGTCTTCCATTTAATTTTACTAATAGAACTCTGTCTGACACAGCTCGATATGGGTGTAATATTTAGGGCGTTATGCTGAGAATGGCATGGGCGACGTGGACCCGGGGTTCGATGTCAATACTCAACGTTCCCCGGGTGAAGGACAGATTGGCGTTCTGTTCTCCCTTGTACCGAGGTCTACATGGTGTGATGGTTTTAACACTTCACATACCACAGCAGCTTACTGTTACAGGACGATGTTTAACCTTCCTTAACCACAGTTCCCGTTCCCGACTATCTGTCTGTCTGTCTGTCTATCTGCCTGTCTGTCTGACCCGGCCCGGCTTCACCCAGTCCCTGGTGGGGAGCATCTCATTTAATTCATATACGTAGTCATATAAGCTCCCGTTCCCGACTATCTGTCTGTCTGTCTGTCTGTCTGTCTGTCTGTCTGTCTGTCTGTCTGTCTGAGCCGGCCCGGCTTCACCCAGTCCCTGGTGGAGAGCATCTCATTTAATTCATATAAGTAGTCATATAAGCTCCCGTTCCCGACTATCTGTCTGTCTGTCTGTCTGTCTGTCTGTCTATCTATCTGACCCGGCGTGGCTTCGCCCAGCTCCTGGCGGGGAGCGTCTCATTAAATTCACACAGTAACTTAAAAGCATGTCCTTCCACACACCATCCATTATTTTTAATGAAAACTGTTTTTAATCACCTACATGACTGTAGATAACTTCTTTAAGCATAAAAAGATGAGTTACAATGTTATGCATTATGCATTATTTTTATGAAAACTTTGAAAATGCCTTAAAGATTATATCATTATTTATAAACTCATATGCCTGTAAATAACTATAGACAAAGAGTTTATAAATCTTTGAAAACCATGCAACAATATGACTATAAAGTATATAGAAATGTTATTAAAAGTTATGCCCCTGGAAATAACTTTTCTAGAGTTAAGTCCCCTTGCTATATAGAAATTGTAATGAAATATTAAATTTTAGTAAGTTTGTAGCCGAAAAAAAACTAAAAAACTATGTCAGAAAGTTGCACAGGAATGAAAGGAAAACGTGTAGAAAATTTCATCTCAATCGGATGGACCGTTCGCGAACGCATAAAGAACGGACGGAAATACATACATCGTGTTTTATATATATACTAGCTGACCCGGCCCGGCTTCGCCCAGGCCTTGGAGGGGATCTATCTATCTATCAGTCTGTCTGTCTGCTTGTTTGTCTGTCTGTCTGTCTGGCTGACCCGGCCCGGCTTCACCCAGTCCCTAGTGGGGAGCATCTCATTTAATTAATATAAGTAGTCATATAAGCTCTCCCGTTCCCGACTATCTGTCTGTCTGTCTGACCCGGCTTCACCCAGTCCCTGGTGGGGAGCATCTCATTTTATTCATATACGTAGTCATATAAGCTCTCCCTTTCCCGACTATCTCTTTGTCTGTCTATCTATCTGTCTGTCTGTCCCGGCCCGGCTTCACCCAGTCCCTGGTGGGGAGCATCTCATTTAATTATATACGTAGTCATATAAGCTCTCCCGTTCCCGACTGTCTGTTTATCTGTCTGTCTGTCTGACCCGGCCCGGCTTCACCCAGTCCCTGGTGGGGAGCATGTCATTTAATTCATTCATATAAGTAGTCAAATAAGCTTCCGTTCCCGACTATCTGTCTGTCTGTCTATCTATCTGAACCGGCGTGGTTTCGCCTGTAAACAGTAACTTAAAAGAATGTCCTTCCACACACCATTCATTATTTTTAATGAAAACTGTTTTTATTCACCAACATGACAGTTGATAAGTTTTGTAAGCAGAAATAGATGGGTTACAATGTTATGCATTATGCATTATTTTTATGCAAACTTTGAAAATGCCTTAAAGATTATATCATTATTTATTATAACTCATATGCCTAAAAATAACTATAGACAAAGAGTTTAATAATAGTGCAAGTAAGTCCAACAATATGACTATAAAGTATATAGAAATGTTATTAAAAGTTATGCCCCTTGAAATAACTTTTCTAGAGTGAAGTCCCTCTGCTATATAGACATTATATAATGAAAATGGAAAAGTAACTGTTATTAAATAAGTAGAAGATTTTACACTAAGAAACTATTATAGTCGGTTGCACAGGAATGAAAGGAAGACGTGTAGAAAATTTCATCTCAATCGGATGTACCGTTATCGAACGCATCCAATACATAAATCCCCACAAACACACAAAGCCACATACACTCTGTTTGATATATATATATATATATATATATATATATATATATATATATATATATATATATATATATATATATATATATATGGTGGCTAAGGGCTTGCAAACGCGGTTTGTGAGCCCGCATAAACGGGTTCGAAACACGGCGATGCTGGTTTTTTTCGAAAAAGGTATAGGAGCCGGTCGTTCATAAAGCAATGGCAAACTACTGAATGTAAAATTTGCCCAGAAATCACAAACAGTGAAAATGCTGGGGTTGGCTGCTACGTCCTGTGAAGGACATGCAACTTTATATATATATATGTGTGTGTGTGTGTGTGTGTGTGTGCGCGCGCGCGTGTGTGTGTGTGTGTGCTCTGTGGGTATGTGAAGTGTTAGGACCACCACATCTGTAGGCTTTTTGGCACCCAGGAATACGTGGCCTGTCTTTCCCTCTCGTAATGAAAGGCGCGTCCAGATATTGAAAAGCGTTGGTTTAGGAAATGCAGATAGTTGGGTCCTAAATAAGCATCGTGCAAACAAACAGATATGTTGCTCAAAATAATGGTAGTGGATATTATTAGTGTGCCTCCTGGATTTTAAACATATAAATTACAATACCGCAGCGTTTCTATTTACGTGACTGAACATGATTTCCTTCTAAATAAGCAAACAACAACAGAAGAGTCGAGTGAACCAGACACAACAACACCTGAAGATATTCCAGAAACAACACCATTTGGATGCTGGGAGAACGGTCAATTCTACAAGGTAACTAGATGTCTGCTCAATCCAATTATGTGTCTCTACGTTGATTTAGCACATTTCTAGCTAGGAATCCAAACACCTGGGCAATAGACAGTAATTCCTTGGCTCTGAATAATGATGCCATTCTAAAACGGGGTACTTCATTTTTAATTCACTCCAACAAAGGAATTCAATTTGGTTCACATTGGATCATAAGAAATAAAAATAATACTTGGAGATTTTAAGGCAAACGTAGGAAAGGGGAAAATGGAGGATGTAGTGGGGAATTATAGTTTAGGTACAAGAAATGAATGAGGAGAAAAACTAATAGAATGGGCAAATATCAATTATATGATAATTGGGAACACATGGTTTAAACACCATAAAAGGCGTCTATACACATGGAAAAGCCCTGATAAGAAAATACGCAACCAAATTGACTACATACTTATTAATAAAAAATTTAGAAATGCTTTAATTAATGTGAAGATAATGCCAGGTGCTGACGGTAATAGTGATCATGTACCACTATGCGGACAAAGAAAAGTAAGATTAAAGAGAGGGGAAAATATGGTTAAGAACGTGAGACTTAATAAAGAGATTCTGAAAGTAGATAAAGAAATTCAAGAACAATACAGAGTGACTGTGAAAAATAGGTACAATGCAATTGCTAAAATACAGAGTATAAATGAACAATGGGAAATGTTAAATGACTCCATTCACCAAACTAGCAAAGAAATATTACAGGAGAGAAGCCAAATAGCTAAGAAACAAATGGATGCATAAAGAAATATTAAAGTTGATGGACAAATGAAAACAGAGTAAAAATGACAAACAAGAATACGCTAAGATAAATAAAGAAATAAAAGATAAATGTGTGAAGGCAAAAGAAAGTTGGTTAAACGAACAATGCAAAAATAAATTGAATTAAATTCCATTAAAGATACAAAAGATATGAACAGACAAATCAATGAGCTCACAGGAAGTAAAATAAGAATAAATACAGGGTGTTTGAAATCAAAAACAGGAAAGATATTATTGGAGGAAGGTGTCTGCCAGGGAGCGACTGATAGTGGCTCCTGACAGATGTCTTTTGAATGTCAAGGAGTGAATGACGAATATTCATTGTCAGAATATCCATTTTTTAGGTGCTGATAGTTAATCTTTCTCTCTGATTGAGTGGCGAACTTTCTAGGGTATCATCTCAATTCAGTCATCCCCTAGCTGCTTGTTTTTGTTAAACTTTTCTTTCTGTCGATCGTCACCTTCACACCTCTTTTAAAACGCAACACAAGTGCGAATTTCTTCGATTTATTCATGACTCTAATACACATTGTCGACTCCACATTTGAGCACAGAAATACACGACACTAGATTACAATCCAAACCATATACACACAAGTAATAAAATAATAGGCGCATTCTGTGGCCATCATCATCTTCTAAATAATGGTGCGTTCGATCAGGCTAACACCCACAACTCGAATGACTCTGAATGCCCTTGCCACCTTAGCGATCACGTGTGTTCACTCCGGTGACAATCTCGCTCACCGCGTAGGTCACGATCCACGATTGTCACGTCCTTCTGGGTGACGTTTCGTCACTATGCCATGAGCTACATTTCGACCCATAGCATTACACTGGCGGGCCGCACCAATTTTTTCCCCACTTTTCCTGGTGTACAGTAAAATACATTTACTAAACCTCTAATGTTTTCATATTACTTAATTATGATCTAAATATCTATTTAATTGTTCCGCTGCTTATGGTACTTGTCTGTATTTCTTCTTGTAATTCTGAAACGACAAGAATTCATTATCATCTAGTTCTAAATAACTATCTCTAATTCTAACTACAGTTTGCTGCAACTTGATAACTTTTTGTTTATTCATTTACTATACTCTGAATATTCTTTTTAATATGAAATAAAAATTTCCACACATGAGTTCTATTGTGTCTGTATATGAACCTTCAGTTTTCTAATATGAACTCTCAGAACCCATATGTCAGTTCTACAAGTATGTTGTACTGTTCATTTAACCAATTCAGCGTATTGTTGGTAGGTAGCGTCATTGTTGGCCATACTAAATTGACCATCGCTCAAATTCATCTGCCAACATTCATAGACTATCAGTAAAATCACTTGTCCCAGGTCTCAGAGGAGTTTTTTTGGTCATCCATACCAGTTGTAAACTTCTCCTACAGACCATGACTGGACCTCGCTCAATACGTTGTCATGCAAGCTATCGATATGGGGATAGCCCGGAATGCGATGCCTGTCCTCTTTCAAAGCTGTCGCTGTAGATCTAATCTGCAATGCATGATTGTTTTACACCGTGAGCACGAGCTCAGCTCACTATATATTAACAAAAATACCTCACATGTCGTCAATATCACTGTGGTTTTCCTACCCATACCTTAATTAAATCTCAAAATCTTTCACACAAACAAAAATATAGACCAATGCTTAATATGATCATCAGAACCGTTGCTAACCCCACGGGCCACTGCTCAAATATCACTCAAATATCATTCACTATCATTCAAACAGATCAGATAATTCATACTGGCGATCAGCCGCACACTTGATCTAACTTCCATAATATCAGTTACTTTTGAGAAAAGTCCTATATGGCTTCCATCCAAATCAGTGTTATCCCCTGTCGATATGCCTAGCCGAAGCAGTGTCACACAACCTATACAGATGTTGCAAAAAAAAAAAAAAAAAAACCGCATCGTCAACGCCACATAGGTCACGATCCAAGTTTGTCAGGTCAATCTGGATGACGTTTCGTCACTATGCCATGAGCTACAATTCGACCCATGGCAGTGCTATAATGGAGAGGTGGAATGAGTATATAAGAGAATTATATGATGGAGAAAGGGAAGAATTAACAGAAGAAAGTAACTTAGAAGACCCACCTATTCTAAAAGAAGAAGTTGCTGACGCTATAAAATATGTGAAGAAAGGAAAAACAGCTGGGCCAGATGAAATCACAATAGAAGAATTAGAAGTATTGGGAGAATTCGGAGTAGATATATTAACCAAAATGTTGAATGATATTTACAGCAGTGGATATTTATCGAGCGATATGGTGAAATCTGTATTTTTAGCTATACCAAAAAGATCAGGAGCAATCGAATGAGACGATTTTCGTACAATGAATCTCATAAACCATATCCTAAGCTTCTGATCAGAATTATAATGAGAAGAACCAGAAAGAAAATAAAAATTGGAAATTAGTGAAGAACAGTATGGATTTGTGGGGGGGGGAAGGGCACAAACAATGCAATATATACATTACGGACACTGTTGTTGTCCATCAAGAATGATGATGACCATTCATTTCATCCAGTGGGGTTGAAGGTATGGAGCCGTGGGTTCTAAGATGGCTGATAAGGCCTATTTTGGCTCGAAATGTTCTTTGACAATGTGGGCAAAGAATGCTTGACGTTTCTGGAGGAGGTTTTCCTGCAGTGGTTTTTCTGTCCTGCCTTTTCTTCACAGCTCTTGCAGTCCTGGTTGCCTCACATATGACTGCACCCTTGCGCAATGATGCACGCCACGAATTTCGGTCTCTGGTTGCAGCCTCCCAGGTGTCATGATGAATTCCAAAAGCATTCAGTGAAATTTTCAGTGTCTTTAAAGCGTTTCCTCTGGCCACAATTGGAGCATTTACCACAACGCAGTTCGCTATAAAAAATTCGTTTAGGGAGCCTGTGATCTGGCATGCGAGTCAAATGACCAGCCCAGCGAATCTGATTCTTCATCAGTAGAGTGTGGATACTGGGCATGGACGCTCTTTCTAGGACTTCAGTGTCTGGAATATTGTCTTGCCATTTAATCTTCAGTAGCTTCCTTACGCAGACTGTGTGGAAGTGGTTTAATTTCCTAGCGTGTCGCTGATAAACAGTCCAGGTTTCACAAGCATATAGCAGTGTGGATAATACAACTGCTTTGTAGACTTTTAGCTTTGTTTGCAGGCTTATTCCAGTTCTGTCCCATACATTCTTGTACAGTCTGCCAAAGGCCGCACTGGCCTTGGAGATTCTTGCATTCACTTCGTCATCAGTTGTGGCAGCTTGTGACACAGTGCTGCCAAGATAGGTGAATTTGTCCACAACACTTAGTCTATGATCATTCACTTTGATATTCGGCACAGTGTGATTATTCCCTGGAGCTGGCTGGTACATAACTACAGTCTTCTCCAAGTTGATATTAAGCCCAAAGTTGGCACAGGCATGTGAGAACGCTGAAACATTATGTTGCATGTCCGCCTCTGCGTTGGCGTATAGAGCGCAATCATCAGCAAACAGGAGCTTTCTGATGGTGTCGCTGTTAATTTTGGTTTTAGCTTTCAGCCTTCTGAGATTGAATAACTTTCCATCCATACGGTAGTTGATGTCTATTCCAATGTCGTCGTTCTCGAAGGCATTCATCAACATGGCTGAAAACATGAGGCTGAACAGTGTTGGTGCCAGGACACATCCTTGCTTCACTCCATTGGTGACAGGAAAGGGTTCAGACAGCTCACCATTTTCCTGTACTCTTGCCTGCATGCCGTCATGAAATAGCCGCACTATTTGGACAAACTTTCGTGGACAGCCATATTTTGCCATAATCTTCCACAGTCCTTCTCTGCTGACTGTATCAAAAGCCTTGGTAAGGTCAATGAAAGTTGAGAACATTTCGCAGTTCTGTTCCTGACATTTCTCTTGCAGCTGCCTTGCAGCGAAAATCATGTCAACAGTTCCACGTTCTTTTCTGAAGCCACATTGACTCTCAGGAAGAAGACCTTGATCGAGATGGGCTGTGAGGCGATTGAGAAGAATTCTGGCGAGTAACTTCCCTGCAATTGAAAGCAAGGAGATGCCTCGGTGGTTGTCACAGGATTGGCGGTTTCCTTTACGTTTGTAGAGGTGGACTATTGACGCGTCCTTGAAATCTTGTGGCATGGTCTTGTTCACCCATAATTTGTAAAGACTTGGTGAAGCTGCTCTGTTAGGACCGGCCCACCTGCCTTGTATTTCTCTGCTGGGATGGAGTCAGGACCAGGTGCCTTGCCGCTGGAGAGTTGCTGGATGGCTTTGTTTACTTCCACTATGGTTGGCACGTCATCAAGTGTCTCATTGGTGGGAACTTGAGGAAGGCAGTTGATGGTTTCATCATCGAAGAAGGAAGTTGCATTTAAGATGTTGCTGAAATGCTCTGCCTAGCGTTGAAGGATTTCTTTCTTATCGGTGACCAGTGTTCCCCCATCTGCACTGAGGAGGGGAGCTATGCCTGAGCGTAGGTATTACGGACACTAATAGAAAGGTCAATAGAGAAACAGAAAGACATATATTTGTGCTTCATAGATTATACTAAGGCATTTGATAAAGTAAGACATGATGAACTGATTAAAAAGCTAGAAGATATTAACATTGATTGGAACGATTTAAGAATAATAAAGAATTTTTACTGGTGCCAAGTAGCAGCAATTAAAATGGGAAATAAAGAGGGTAGTTACGAACAGATAAAGCTAGGAGTACGACAGGGGTGTGTCTTGTCACCAGATCTCTTCTCCCTATATAGCGAAGTAATAATGAGAGAGATCAAAGAGATGCCAGGAATATTAGTTGGAAGTTATAATATAAATAATATACGCTATGCAGATGACACAGTATTGTTGGCGGATAATGCAACAGACCTACAACAATTGTTGGATATTGTAGAAACAGAGAGTGCAAGGAAAGGACTCTCCTTGAATATCAAGAAAACAGTAACAATGGTGATATAAAAGGAAATGGTGACACCAAAATGTGACATAGAAATAGAAGGGAAAATTCTTAACAAAGTTGTTTTAAATTTTACAATTTTAACTACCTAGAACAATCTAAAACAATCAACAATAAAAATAAACTACCTAAAACAATTTTAAATACCTAGGGGCATTTATAACTTCAGATGGAAGATGTACAACAGAGAGAGCAGAATAGGGTAAGCAAAAGCCGCATTTCAGAAAATGAAGAGTATCTTATGCAATAAGTCACTGTCACTGAATGTAAGAAAGAGAGTGCTGAAATGCTATGTAGAACCAGTTTTGCTGTATGGCAGTGAATCTTGGAATGTAAATGAACAAATTAAGAAGAAATTAGAAGCAACAGAGATGTGGTTCCTGAGACAAATGTTGCGAATTCCTTGGACTGCCAGACTAACTAATAACGACTGCCTGATACAGACTAATGAAACTAGAACATTATATACAGCAATAAGAAAGAGACAAACATCTTTCTTCGGTCATGTGATGAGAAGAGAGGCATTGGAGAACATCGTGACAACTGGAAAGATCGAGGGGAAGAGAGGCAGAGGCAGACCAAGAGAAATGATGCTGGATGGATTGAGACAGTGGCATTGAGGAATACCATTAGCAGCGTTGATCAAGAACACCAACGACCGATATCTGTGGAGAGCAATGAACGCCTACGCCAGCTGGCAGGGCATTGATGATGATGAACAAAGGAATTCAGGGAGTTCCCGGGAAATCACGTGACATCAGGGTGATTCCATAGTGGGTCTAGTGTTATGTTGATATACTCTGAGCTATCGAGGAATGCTAACTGTGATATTTTTGGAGCCCTGACAAGGGCCATTGCATTTATTAATTACAGATATAGACATATAAATGCGTTCATAAGTAGAAGGTAAGCAAGTTCTATTGTGTAATGTATTTATTGAAATAAAGAATAATATAAATTGAATGTGTTGTCGATCACTTCCGGTTGAGTGTGCGATGGATTGCTAGACCCACCGATGGATGCAATAAATGTTTCTGGGTCTCGGAGGGCCCTAGCCTTCGTCGGAGTGTATATTTATATCATGTGCGACTTGTCTTATCTTGTGTATGTCTCAGCTGTCTGCACTCATCTTTGATTAAAGTGAATCCCGATATCCCTATTCTAAAAATCGATGATCCCACCAGATCTAGGTCAGTGCTAAAAGTAACTACGCGGTTTGTGATGAATTACAAATGAAGTACCCAAAAATGTGCTAGAAAGCAACAGGTTTTCCACTACTTGCATTTTAATATCGGATATAATTTAAAACAAGTGAGGAAATTTAATGAAAAAAAGCTAGCTGACAATTTGAATGCACTAAGTAACTTAATGTAGTAATGTAAATACTTGTCAGTGTCATGCAACTTTAATGTTACTATGTACGTTGATATAGAACACATGTATCAAACTCAAGGCCCGCTGGTCACATCCGGCCCGCCGTACAATTATATTAGGCCCGATAGGTCTCAACCGACGTACAAATATATTCGGCTCAAAAGAGAATTTTAGGCAAAAATATTTTGTATGGTCACGATATAAGCGCAAATCAAATTCCCTAATTAGCAGCCTTCCGAATGATAGGCTACCTGAGAGCCTTCTCGCTTCGATTAGATCGAGCGAAAATAAAAGTTGTGTAGTGAGTTAGAGTTCGTCGTTATAATTACCCAGCAAAATTCACATGCTCGTTTTGCATTGTCGCATAAAAGAGTGAAAGTAGTGTAATGCCCGGATATTACAACACCTTTTCCGCTATGGCTAACCTGATATCAATCAAGCGTCTGTCGGTAGATGCACAATCTTTTAAAATCAAAGCTAGCCTTTAAAATGGCCAAAAGAAAAGTTGATTCTGAAAATAGAGCCTTTCAAAGCCGCTGGGAGGCTGAATATATGTTTACTGATATTGGCGGTAAACCTGTGTGTCTAATTTGTGGAGATAATGTGGCTGTGATCAAAGAATATAATCTGAGACGGCACTACGAGACTAAACATCAAGACAAGTTAAACAGCCAAACAGCCTGAATGCAGAGCAGAAGCTACAGAATGTTGAAGAATTGAGGAGGCATCTAACATCGCAGTAGATGTTTTTTCACCAAAGCAAAATCACAAACTGATACTGCAGCCAAAGCAAGTTTTATTGTGTCAGAGGAGATCGCAAAATCAGGCCGACCATTTACAGAAGGAGAGTTTCTGAAGCGCTGCATGATGAAAGTGTGTGACGTCTTGTGTTCAGACAAAATGAAGATGTTTGAAAAGGTAAGCCTTTGCAGAAATACGGTTGTCGATCGGGTTTGTGAGATGGCCACTGAAGTGAAAACACGGCTGCTCGAAAAAAACAAAGACTTTGTTGCATTCTCCCTTGCTGTCGATGAAAGTAATGACAGGACTAACACTGCACAGCTCGCCATCTTCATTCGTGGAGTGCAGCATACCCAAGCATTCCAGTTTGAATGTTATAGAAGAAATATTGGACATGAAATCCATGCATGGGACAACGACAGGAAAAGACATTTTGGACAACGTATGTCAAAGTTTAGACAACATGAACCTGTCTTGGGACAAACTCGTTGGACTGACAACGGATGGAGCACTGGCGATGTTTGGCGAAAAAAGTGGACTAGTTGAAAGGATGCGGTTAAAGATACAGGAGAACTGTACTGGTGAATTGATAGAATATCATTGCATCATACACCAAGGATCACTGTGTGGTAAAGTCCTCAACATGGAAGATGTAAAGAGCATTGTAACACAAACCGTAAATTTTAACAGATATCATATTAATGTTTAAAAAGGTTTAATTTTCAGCTTATTGGATGTTAATCATGTCCGGCCCGCAACCTTACGTGTGATTTGAGTTTTGGCCCGCTGCGCGATTGAGTTTGACACCCCTGATCTAGAATATCCAAACGGTTCAATTAGCAAACTTATATCACAGAATGTTACATCTGATAGTCGTAAACCTACACATTGCTTGTGTTTTCTCTATTGAATACACTTTGCAGTGTTCTTTTGTTATTTGTATTATGTCTATGACACAGTATATTTCTTCTTTGTCCTCTACTTTAGCAGTTTTATCTAGTACACACATCAGTGATCATGATTCTCACACTCTCTATGACATTTGATAAGTTACTGAGATTAATGTTGCTTATTTGTTGCCCAGCTGCTTCAGCTTTCCACGCACACCATTTTCTGTCCTCTGTTTCTCTTATTTACTATTATTTCACATAATGTTAATTTCTCTGTGCTACTTCTTCTGTTAATATGCCCCACAAATTTCATTTGTCTTTTGATTATGGTTTTGATTAGTCAATTTGTTCCAACTGTAGCTATCAGTACCTCAGCGTTTCTTATTCTTTTCTATCTTTCTATCTTCAACACTCTCCTAAAGAACGATATGGCCACTGCCTGCAGTTCATTTACCATGTTGTGCAGAATTTGTTGTCACGCAGAAGATCAGATCACACACAGCATGTCATAAAATGGACAATAAAGCAATGTATAATGTTTGACTCTAGGCTACCATATATACTAATATTGTATTTTTCAGAAAACTATCAAACTTTCAAACTTATTTCTAATTTAAACCACAGCCTGGGGACTACATCAACTACCACCCATGCTATTTTGAACAATGTACAGAAGATGGAATCATCATCGGAGACGTTTTCTGTGACGTAAACGATGAATGCAACAATGAAACGCCACCAAATGATTGCTGCCCAGCTTGTCAGGTTGGTGTATGCTCTTTAGGGACCTACATCTTATCTCATAGGGGGTAAGATGGTGTTCAATCTTTCCGACCGTTATGTGAAATGTGTATTTTCTTTTAGTTTATTTTATTCCGGCAGTGGAATGACTCAACAGATTCAAGAGATCAACGAATTTCTATTACCAGCCAGAAGAAAAGATGCCAAATCTGTCTAGAGCAAGGTTATTCTCCTGTACACTGTGTTGTAGTGGTCGCTTGTACACAAAACTGACAATCAAACTGTCATGGCGTACGCGCCGTAAGAGTTTGTACCACAGGTGTGTAGTGTGAACACCACAGCATGCGAGGCAAGTAAGATCCCCCAACAGTCTCAGTGAGTTTTCAACAATTATTTTTCTTAGCAGCAGTCTTGTTTCCAGATCATTGTCACCTTGTGTTCCTATAGTGCCCAAACATTGACTACGCTTATGTCAACATTATCAGCAGAACTCATGTCATCATGACATACAATACCTAGTTCGTCACAGAGGAGCGTGGCAAGACAGCGAACAAATGGAAGTGTGTCGTGGTGAACATCAGTGCTGTCTATTGCTAGCGATATCTTCGCATACGTTAGATGGACAGTTCTGTCTCCAATAGTGGCACAATAACAGTGTATAATGGTTGGTGTTGTGTCAGCACTACAGAGCTCAATGTGTGAAGTACAGTGACAGTTCTGTTTCCAACAGTGACACAATAATATTGTAAAATGGAGGGTATGTTGTCAGTACTACAGAGCTCAATGTGTGAAGTACAGTGACAGTTATTTTTCCAACAGTGACACAATTACATTGCAAACTGGATGATGTTGTGTCAGTACTACAGAGCTCAATGTGTGAAGTACGACAGTTCTGTTTCCAACAGTGACACAATAACATTGTAAAATGGATGATGTTGTGTCAGTACTACAGAGCTCAATGTGTGAAATACAGTGACAGTTCTTTCTCCAACAGTGACACAATTACATTGCAAACTTGGTGTTGTGTCAGTACTACATAGCTCAATGTGTGAAGTACAGTGACAGTTCTGTTTCCAACAGTGACACAATAACATTGTAAAATGGATGGGGTTGTGACTGCCACCACTCCACCACTCTATAATCAACAGGATCAGCTATGTAATTTACCCAAGCATTGACATGTTGTTGTCTCAGCACTACAGATCTCAAAGTATGAAGTTAACCAGATTACTGATGTCGTCACTGCTTTGTTTGGGGCTCAACTATCTACCTGTGAGAGTTATTTTTCCGTTGTGTAGTGACTTTAACTAAGTAGTAGGTACTATTTCATAGATATTGTATGACATTGGTTTTGTTCCCCGTATACAAGTAGCTACTGTGTTCGCCAGGAATGAAGTGCTGAAACCTCTTGCCTCCTGGGTAGATTGGGCCCGTTAGCTATTACGGCGGCCAATCTAGGAGATGGAAAACTCCGATTATAAACCCCGAAGTTTAAGGTGGACCGACGTGCCGAGGACTGAATGGCCACGGGTGAGCTGGTCGTGACCGTGGAACGTCTGGTATGCGGGCGGGGCGGCGCCAGGCGTATGGATTCTGAGGGACATCCCCTGCCCCTTCCCTAGCAGGCAGGCTCTATTAGGGTGGCCGATTATATCCTGCCGTCATATCTAACCAACTATGAATAATACAAAGAACTATCACCGAAGCAACGGAGTACGTGCTGTGTGCTCGATACCTTTGACAACAGCCAGCGTGGAGAGAATGAAGGGAAGGAGAAGAGGTAGGGGAGAGGGGGGAGGAAAAGGAATAAGAGGGCTAGAGCCAGAAGGGGTAGAAGGAAAACGGATCGTTTGGTACTCAAAAATGTAGGGTTGGGTATTGGAATTGCCGTAGTGCAAAGCAGCGAGGTCCAATACTAGAGAAACTGGTTTACGATTTTGATGTCCTGATGTTACAAGAACTGAATACAAACTCTTTTAAGTGCCCTGGCTATTCATGTTACATCAACCCAACTGGGCAGGAAAGACATGTGCAGGCTGTGGTGGTCAAGGATGGTTTACAGCATTCAGTAATGGATATGAGTGGGTGGGGTCAGGAGAGTAAAGAGGTGCAGGGTATGCGGATACAAATCGGCCGATACAGCTGGAACCTGATAAATGTATATGTAAGTGGGGAATCTTGCATAAGCAGAGAGAGAGTTGGGACTGGTTGAAAGGTTCAGTGGACACTCCAGGTACCAGATATCTGATACGTGGTGATTTCAACGCCAGCGCCAAGGAATGGGACAGGTCGGGTGAGAATAGACAGGGTACTGCTCTTTTTGAGGCCTTTCTTGAGACGGATGTTGTCTGTCTAAATTACGGGACACCCACTAGGCTAGCAATGAGACCTGGGGACCCTGATACGGCCATCGACCTAGCGCTTGTATCCCAAGAGGCGGCATCAGATATAAAATGGAGCGTCCTTGGAGACCATGGAAGTGACCACCTCCCCTGTTCTGTCCTGATACCTAAGTCCAGCACAGTTAGGGCTATAAGAGCTCGCAGGGCATTCAGTTATGAGCGCGACCACTCTTCGCTCTTGGGGCGCCTTAGATCACAGAGAAGATCTAAACCAACAAGAAGAATTTTCACCCAGCTACCATGGTGGTCACCAGAGATCGAGATTTCATTGAGGGAAAAGAGGGCGGCCATAAGGAATTGGCAGAGGGTGCGGAGAGCAACCAATTCAGTTGACACAGAATTGGAAGAGGCTGAAAGATATAAAAAAGTAAAGGTGCACGATTTTAAACTCCGGGCAGCAGAGGCAAAGAGGATTAAGTGGGAACAGTTTATCAATGAAGCCGGTGGAGATGTGACATTGGGAAAATTATGGAGGCTGCACCGGCAGATGAAGAGACAGATGATGCCTGGTACACATGGTACCGTTTATGATGATAACAACCGACCTATGACAACTAACAAGGACAAAGGGGAGGCTTTTCTTGCGCGATTTTTAAAACAGACGGATCAGCAAGATAGGGCTATTAGAGATAACGTCAGAGAAGCCTTGCCACGGGTCACTAGGTCTGAGGGCTGTGAGCTTAAAGTGGAGGACATTAGACGGGTACTGAAGCGGGCTAAAGACACAGCGCTAGGTTCTGATGGGGTGAGGTACTCCCATATGAGGAAGATAAATGATGGGGACTTGGAGGAGACGGCTCTTTGTTTCAACCTAAGTATCAATACAGCGGAAATACACCACGATTGACTGCATAGCTACCTGGTTCCACTCCTAAAGTCAGGTAAGGATCAGGCCAGACTTAGTGGATACTGAATCATAACCCTGCAAAACACGTATGGCGAAGTCCTCGAAAAGATAGTAGCACGCAGGCTCCAGCGACATTTGGAAAGTCGTAATCTGCTTCCCCGAGGACTCGGGAGTTACCGGCCTGGGAAGGACACCTGGGCCAATGCTGCGACTTTTGCAATTGATGTCCACTAGGGCTTCCAGGATAAACAGGAGACAGTGGCGGTAGCTCTTGACCTGGAGGATGCGTATAACAGGTTCAGGTATGATAGGTTAATACACACACTGTTGGACATGGAAGTCTGCCCTTGCCTTGTTAGGTGAGTTGCGGCAGTCCTTTATGAGCGTAAGGTTGCACTGCGCATGGGTTCCTGGACTTCTGATCCATGTACTATTACACTGAGTTGCCACAAGGATCTGCCTTGTCCCCAGTGCTCTTTAATGTCTACGCCAACAAAATCGCAGTTATTGAGACACCAGGTGTGGGTAGAATCTTGACATTTGTAGATGATGTGCTGGTGTACAGACAGGGCAGAGACAGGGCCAGTTTGGCGAAAGACTTACAGGCGGCAGTAAACAGGGTAGCGGAGTGGCGCAGGGACGCAGGGGCCATTATACACCCAGACAAGGCATCGGTTGTGTGGTACTCCCTGGATAACCGGGTCGTCAAGGCAGATGCCTCAGGTATTATGTTGAATGGATGTCCTCTTAGTCGAGAGAGTAAATTGAAGTACGGTACTTGGGTATCACCTTTGACAGGTGTTTGTCTTTTAAGAATCATGTGGAGGCTGTGGTGGTGAAGGCTGGTAGGGGACTTAATGCATTGAGGGCTATGGCAGCAACCGGGGTAGATCAGAGGATGCTGTACAGGCTCTTTCAGCAGTTAATAATTGCTGTCATTGAGTATGGTTTGTGGCTGCTGACAGTATTAAAGCGCCAGCTTGAAAGGTTGGAGCGCATACAGAATACTGCCATGCGGTTAATCCTGGGGTGCACAAAGGACACACCAATTTTATGCATGAGGCATATCCTGGCGCTAACAACAATGACGGATAGGCATAGGGTCCTTCAGGCCAAATGGTACCGGAGAGTTTCCGCAGACAGGGATCACCCGCTGCATGCAGCATTGGGTATGGTCAAGAGTTATACACTAGGACGAGGCAGGTCCTGGATGGCACAGGCAGAACTTTCTATACGTCAGGTGTGTGATCTAGAGACTATCAATCGTAAAAGAGGGTGGGTTGAAGATCCGGAAGACATGACGGACTGGCACAATGTAGTAATAACACTGGGTCGTGAGTGCAGAGAATGGGCAGAGGGCCGCACTGAGTTTGAAGTGCAACAGCTGACGCAAAGCAACACACATCAAGGTGACATAGTCATCTGCACCGATGGGTCAGTGGTGAGAAACAGACGTAGTGGCTGGGGCTTTATTGCAAAGGCTAATGGACGAGTCTTGAAAAAGGAGAGTCTGGCATATAAGACTACGACCTAGAGCATGAGAATGGAGGTGGAGGTAGTAACAGCGGCATCCCGGTGGCTAGAGAAGACCACTGCAACACACGTATTCATTACGGATTCAAAGAATATGCTTATCAAGGTGGAGAAAGGAATGTTTTGTGTGGAATGGCTCTCGTCGCTTCAGAGGTCACATATTGTGAGAATTATATGGATATTTTACCCTGGCCATGCGGGGGTACGGGGGAATGAACAGGCTGATAGGCTAGCAGGGAATGCACCTCTTAGTGGTAGTTTGCCTATGGACAAGGGGGAGGTAGTCGTGCGCTTGTGGGACATGTGGAGAAGGCGGAGGAACAGATTGAGAACCCATATGTGGAAAGAATGAGATTGCGAGGGATCGGCAGGGGTTCTGGAAGAATCTCAAAACTGAGAGGGAAGACCAGGGGAACTTTTAATCAGATAGCGGTGGGAACGATTAGTAGTATGACTCTTCGCTGGCTGTTGAATGAAGGGACGGAGCACGTATGGGAATGTCCTGAGTGCAGTGATGTCGGTTCTTAACTAAACTCAACTCAGTCTTATCTCATAATCTTCTCCTCTCATCTTTCAATTCATGTATGCATACCCCTTAGCAATTGGAACGGACGCGTTATTGTAGTTGCTAGAGAGTTACACTGATCATGCCATGAGGGAGACGGACGAAAATGACTCTTGCGTTCCTCGCCTCGCTAATTGAGGAATAATAATAGTTACCTGTTTATCCGTGCATCCAGGCCTACAAAATGTGATGTCTCTATCAAACCATAGGCTCAAAGCAGGCTCCTTCTGTAGGACATGTTTTACCTGGATGTAATATTTATATCGTTATGCTGAGAATGGCATGAGTGCCGTGGACCCGGGGTTCGATGTCAATACTCAATGTTCCCAAGGTGAAGGACAGATTGGCGTTCTGTTCTCCCTTGTATCTAGGTCTACATGGTGTGATGGTCCTTACACTTCACATACCCACAGCAGCTTGCTGCTACGGGACTTGATTTTTAGCCTTCCTTAACCACAGTTGCTGATGTCATATATCATGGCCATGGTTCACTGTTGTAGTCAAGTGATAACACCATGAAAGGTGCGTTAACCACTGTTGTTGATGTCATGGTCATGGTTCACTCTTGCAATCAAGTGTAACATCTGATGGAAGATGCCTTGCAGAGATTGGATCAGAAATGGCCATAGCAAATGTGTTTATCTGTTAAATGGAAAACATACCAACAAACTTCTGTCAATTGTAGTGAGAAAAAGAGTGTTGAAGTGCTATTTAGACCCCATATTGTTGTATACGTGTAAAACACTGACAATTAACAGTCACTGAGAAATATCCAATGGCGATGGTATTTTGAGAAAAATGCAAAAACTATCATGGACAGACAGAAAATCAAATGAGACAGTCCTTCGGGAGTATATTGAAAAACGGACATTGATTGGAGAAATTAAACGTAGACAGTCAGGATTTTTTGGACATGTTATGAGGGAAGATGGACTTGAAAATGTAGTGACAACTGGCAAGCTTCATGGGAAATGAGCAAGAGGAAGACAAAGGGATAAATACTCTGAATTTTGGCAGCACGGAATGTTCGGGACAAGAACACAGACCTGATTCGAGGCTCTAGTGACCGTGTGAGATGGCGAACCATGACCGCCCACGCCTTTCAGCATGGCACTTGATGATGATGATGATGATGATGATGATGAATCAAGTTTTAAACTTGCTTCCTATTAATACTGTTTTTGTGAAAAAATAATGGCATACGTCATTAGTTCATTTATTTATCATTGCTCACTAATACAATTATAACTATATATAGCTATGTAGAACAATTTTGAAAACTTCAGTACATGGCGTCATCAAGCATGTGCTAAAAAATTTCTTTAATTAGATATAATAGTCACTGCTATGGACTAACGCTGTTTTGGGGAGACTGAAAAGTACCAATGAATTATTCATTATAACTTATTCAACAAATTTCTAACCGTAATGAGATGAGGAGGTTGTTTAACAGGAAATCTTGCTATAAATCTTTGAACAACCATCCATGTATATCGACCGCCATTTCGAAACACTTGTTCAACAAAAAAAGTATTTGCTTTCTTCCGTTGATAACACCATTCTGTTTGGAGTGCAAAGAATTATTACAGCAGACGATAGCATTTCGCTGTATATTGCTACACGATGGACTGTGGAGCACATGTATATATATAAAATACGATGTATGTATGTATGTATGTATGTATGTATGTATGTATGTATGTATGTATGTATGTATGTATGTATGTATGTATGTATGTATGTATGTATGTATGTATGTATGTATGTATGTATGTATGTATGTATGTATGTATGTATGTATGTATGTATGTATGTATGTATGTATGTATGTATGTATGTATGTATGTATGTATGTATGTATGTATGTATGTATGTATGTATGTATGTATGTATGTATGTATGTATGTATGTATGTATGTATGTATGTATGTATGTATGTATGTATGTATGTATGTATGTATGTATGTATGTATGTATGTATGTATGTATGTATGTATGTATGTATGTATGTATGTATGTATGTATGTATGTATGTATGTATGTATGTATGTATGTATGTATGTATGTATGTATGTATGTATGTATGTATGTATGTATGTATGTATGTATGTATGTATGTATGTATGTATGTATGTATGTATGTATGTATGTATGTATGTATGTATGTATGTATGTATGTATGTATGTATGTATGTATGTATGTATGTATGTATGTATGTATGTATGTATGTATGTATGTATGTATGTATGTATGTATGTATGTATGTATGTATGTATGTATGTATGTATGTATGTATGTATGTATGTATGTATGTATGTATGTATGTATGTATGTATGTATGTATGTATGTATGTATGTATGTATGTATGTATGTATGTATGTATGTATGTATGTATGTATGTATGTATGTATGTATGTATGTATGTATGTATGTATGTATGTATGTATGTATGTATGTATGTATGTATGTATGTATGTATGTATGTATGTATGTATGTATGTATGTATGTATGTATGTATGTATGTATGTATGTATGTATGTATGTATGTATGTATGTAGTTATGTATGTAGGTATGTAGGTAGGTATGTAGGTAGGTAGGTAGGTAGGTAGGTAGGTAGGTATGTAGGCAGGCAGGCAGGCAGGCAGGCAGGCAGGCAGGCAGGCAGGCAGGCAGGTAGGTAGGTAGGTAGTTAGGTAGGTAGGTAGGTAGGTAGGTAGGTAGGTAGGTAGGTATGTATGTATGTATGTATGTATGTATGTATGTATGTATGTATGTATGTATGTATGTATGTATGTATTTGATGCGTTCGATAACGGTCCATCGGATTGAGATGAAATTCTCTACATATATTTTTTTTCTTTCCCTTGCAGCCAACTGTCATAATTTGTTAGTGTACAGTCAGCTACTTACTTACTAAGATTTAATATTTAAATTTACATCATTTATATATAGCTTGGGGACTTAACTTAAGAAAAGTTATTTCAAGGGGCATAACTGTCAAGGGGCATAACTGTTAATAGCATGGCTATATATTTTATATATAGATTGTTGCATTGTTTTCAAAGATTTATAAACTCTTTGTCTACAGTTATTAAGAGGCATATGAGTTATAATAAATAATGATATAATCTTTAAGGCATTTTCAAAGTTTTTATAAAAATAATGCATCTATTTAAATAGTAAAAATGTTCTAACTCATTTTTTATGTTTAAAGAAGTTATCTACAGTCACGTAAGTGATTAAAACAGTTTTCATTAAAACCAATGTATGATGTGTGGAAAGACATTCTTAAGTTAATGTTTTCTTTGTTATATGAATTTAATGAGTCGCTCCCCGCCAGGAGCTGGGCGAAGCCGCGCCGGGTCAGATAGACAGACTGACAAACAGACAGACAGACAGACAGACAGACAGACAGACAGACAGACAGACAGACAGTCGGGAACGGGAGCTTATATGACTACTTATATGAATTAAATTAGATGCTCCCCACCAGAGGCTAGGCGTAGCAGGGCCGGGTCAGACAGACAGACAGTCGGGAACGGAAGCTTATATGACTACTTATATGAATTAAATGAGATGCTCCCCACCAGGGACTGGGTGAAGCCGGGCCGGGTCAGACAGACAGACAGATAGACAGACAGATAGACAGACAGATAGTTGGAAACGGGAGCTTATATGACTACTTTTATGAATTAAATGTGATGCTCCCCACCAGAGGCTGGGCAAAGCCGGGCCGGTTCAGACAGACAGACAGACAGACAGACAGACAGACAGACAGACAGACAGACAGACAGACAGGCAGGCAGGCAGGCAGGCAGGCAGGCAGACAGACAGACAGACAGACAGACAGACAGACAGACAGATCCCCGCCAGGGTCTGGGCGAAGCCGGGCCGAGGCAGCTAGTCTTTTATAAACGTGGCTTGCTTCATTTATCAAAATTATTCAGCATACAAACTGTAGTGAGACATTACACACACCATGTGTGTGTATGTGTGTGTGTGTATGTGTGTGTGGGGGGATGTGTGCGTGTGCGTGTGTGTATATATATTCTGGGTATGTGGAAGAGTTAGGACCATCACATCTATAGGCTTTATTGCACCCAGGAATACGTGGCAGTCTTTCCCTCTCGTAATGAACGACGCGTCCTGATATGGAAAAACGTTGTTTTAGGAAATGCAGAGAGTTAGACCCAAAATCAGCATGGTGCAAACAGACAGATATGTCGCGCGCAAAATGATGGTAATGGATATTATTAGTGTGTCTGCTAGATTTTAAACATATACATTACAATACAGCGGCTTTTCTATTTACGTGACTAAACATGATTTTCATCTACATAAGCAAAGACCAACAGAAGTGCCGAGTGAACCAGAAACAACACCATTTCAATTTGGATGCTGGGAAAACGGTAATTTCTACAAGGTAACTAGATGTCTACTCAATCATATTAAGTGTCTATACGTTGGTTTAGAACATTTCTAGCTAGGAATCCAATCAACTGGGCAATAGACAGTGCTTCCTTGGCTCTGAATAATGATGCCATTCTAAAACTGGGTACTTCATTTGTAATTCACCCCAAACAAAGGAATCCCGGGATTTCACGGGAAATCACGTGACTTCAGGGTGATTCCATAGCGGGTGTAAGGTTATGTTGATACACTCTGTAAATCGAGTATGCATAAAATTTGGTGGAACTGCGGTAAAGCTGTGAAAGTTTAAACAATATAAAATAACACAAAGTAGTACAGCTTTACATAACAGAGTTACGACACATACAGAACGTTGCGGCGGTTAGCCTTCATCAGCAAACAAACACATTCACAAACACAACATACAGTCAAGGAAAACTCCTGTGACTACATTAGAAGGTGATGACAGGACGAGAGGAACAAATGCATGGCAACATATAACGATTAACAGAGGAAGATAGTACGATTAGTTGCAGTTGAAAACATAGAAAAGTATACATAAAATTTGGTGGAACTGCGGTAAAGCTGTGAAAGTTTAAACAATATAAAATGACACAAAGTAGTACAGCTTTACATAACAGAGTTACGACACATACAGAACGTTGCGGCGGTTAGCCTTCATCAGCAAACAAACACATTCACAAACACAACATACAGTCAAGGAAAACTCCTGTGACTACATTAGAAGGTGATGACAGGACGAGAGGAACATTTTATGCATACTTTTCTATGTTTTCAACTGCAACTAATCGTACTATCTTCCTCTGTTAATCGTTATATGTTGCCATGCATTTGTTCCTCTCGTCCTGTCATCACCTTCTAATGTAGTCACAGGAGTTTTCCTTGACTGTATGTTGTGTTTGTGAATGTGTTTGTTTGCTGATGAAGGCTAACCGCCGCAACGTTCTGTATGTGTCGTAACTCTGTTATGTAAAGCTGTACTACTTTGTGTCATTTTATATTGTTTAAACTTTCACAGCTTTACCGCAGTTCCACCAAATTTTATGCATACTTTTCTATGTTTTCAACTGCAACTAATCGTACTATCTTCCTCTGTTAATCGTTATATGTTGCCATGCATTTGTTCCTCTCGTCCTGTCATCACCTTCTAATGTAGTCACAGGAGTTTTCCTTGACTGTATGTTGTGTTTGTGAATGTGTTTGTTTGCTGATGAAGGCTAACCGCCGCAACGTTCTGCATGTGTCGTAACTCTGTTATGTAAAGCTGTACTACTTTGTGTCATTTTATATCTGTAAATCGAGGTATGCTAATTGGACTATTTTGTGGGTCCTGAAAACGGCCATTTCATTTATTAATTACAGATACAGACATATAATTGCTTTTGCAAGTAGAAGGTAAGCAAGTGCTATTGTGTAATGTATTTATTGAAATAAAGAATCATACAAATTGAATGTGTTGTCGATCACTTCCGGCTGAGTGTGTTGTGGACTGCTAGACCGATCGATGGATGCAATAAATGTTTTTGGTCCCGCAAGGCCCTCAAATGTTGTCGGTGTGTATATCCATATCTTGTGTTACTCGTCTTCTCTTGTGTGTGTCCCATCTGTCTGCTCTCATCTTTGATGTAAGTGACTCCCGATATCCCTATTCTGAAAATCGACGATCCCGTCAGATCTAGGTCAGTGCTAAAAATACCTACGCGGTTTGTTTGTGGTGAATTACAAATGAAGTACCCAAAAATGTACTAGACAGCAACAGGTTTACCACTACTTGCATTTTAATATCGGATATAATTTAAAACAAGTGAGGAAATTACATGAAACAAGCTAGCTGACAATGTGAATGCACTAATTGACTTAATGCAGCACTGTAAATGCTTGTCAGTTTCATGCAACTTTAATGTCATAATGCACGCTTATCTAGAATATCTAAACGGTTAAATTGGCAAACATTTATTGGAGAATGTTACATCTGATAGTCAGAAACCTACACATTGCTTGTGTTTTCTTTATTGAATACACTTTGCAATGTTCCTTTATTATTTATATTAGGTCCGTGACTTAGTATATTTATTCTTTGTCCTCTACTTTAGAAGCCTGATCTTGTACACACATAGATGATCATGATTCTCAACCCTCTCTGTCATCTGATAATTTATTGAGGTAAATGTTACTTGCCGGACTCCCTGGCGAAGGTGTTAACGACTTTCTCCGTAATCCTATGTATCCACTTAGGGGAACACAGCTACACGAGATTCGGTAGCGGATCGCGTCGCGTTGGTTACTTACAGGGGTATGTCAGCCGGTCGCTCAGAAAGCAATGGCAAACTACTGAGCGTAATTTTGCCAAGACATCAACAACAGCGGTAAAATGCTGGTTTTGACAGCGATGTCCTGTAAATATGATATGCGAAAATAAAAGAAGTTCCTTATTTGTTGCCTATCTGTTTCAGCTTTCCGTGCGCACCTTTTTCTGTCTTCCTCCGTTTCTCTTGTTTACTACTTTTTTTTTTTTTTCATTTACGGTTAATTTCTCTGTGTTACCTCTTCTGTTAATATGCACCACACAATTCATGGGTCTTTTGATTATGGTTTTGATTAGTCATCGTGTTCCAGTTGTAGCTATCAGTACCTCAGCGTTTGTTTTCTTTTCTCTCTTCAATATTCTCAACACCCTCCTAAAAACGATATGTCCACTGCCTGCAGTTCATTTACCATGTTGTCCGGCATTTGTTGTCACGCAGAAGATCAGATCACACACAGCATGTCATAAAATGGACAATAAAGCAATGTATAATGTTCGACTCTTGGCTACCATATATACTAATATTGTGTTTTGCAGAAAACTATCAAAGTTTCAAACTTATTTCTAATTTAAACCACAGCCTGGGGACTACATCAACTACCACCCATGCTATTTTACACAATGTACAGAAAATGGAATCATAGTCGGAGACATTTTCTGTGACGTAAACGATGAATGCAACAATAAATGGCCACCAAATGATTGCTGTCCAGCTTGTCAGGTTGGTACATGCTCTTTAGCGACCTACATCTCATCTCATAATCTTCTCCTCTCATCTTTCAATTCGTTTATGCATCCCCTTAGCAACTGGAACAGGCGCATTATTGTTGTTGTTAGGGCGCTACACTGATCATGCCATGAGGGGAATGGAGGAAGGTTCGATGCTTGCGTTAGTCGTCTCTCTAAGTGAAAATAAAAAAGAATAGTTACCTGTTTCTCCGTGCATCCAGGCCAACACAATGTGATATTGTGATGTCTGTATCAAACCTCAGGCTCATAGCAGGCTCCTTCTGTAGGACATGTTTTACCTGGATGTAATATTTATATCGTTATGCTGAGAATGGCATGAGTGCCGTGGACCAGGGTTCGATGTCAATACTCAATGTTCCCAAGGTGAAGGACAGATTGGCGTTCTGTTCTCCCTTGTATCTAGGTCTACATGGTGTGATGGTCCTTACACTTCACATACCCACAGCAGCTTGCTGCTACAGGACTTGATTTTTAGCCTTCCTTAACCACAGTTGCTGATGTCATATATCATGGCCATGGTTCACTCTT